>JAQFVV010006545.1:570620-846017 GCA_028023455.1 Epiperipatus broadwayi
ATAATTATGTTTAAAATTATCAAGATTGGTCACTTACAAGAAGAACAAATATAATGTGAAGGAATTATGGCTTGCGTAATTTCAGAAAGAAATCAAAATCCCGGTTGTTTATAAAACCAGGCTTAATCAACTGAGAAAACTTTAGTCTAATGATGGCAAGTTACTATATTTTAAATTAATTAAAAGTGCCTCAATAGTAGACTGGTAAGTAATAAGAAAATAAATATTATCTGCCCAATATATTTATTAAGAATATAAATTAATCAAAGGTGAATCTAAATACCTAATAAAAGGAATCTGCAATACACACTCTGCAACATAATAAACTAATTATTTAAACTTACAAAATATACCATTTAAATTAAAAGATATCTTTACACACTAATAGATAAAAAAATATGTTATGTGATTATGACATAAAAATTTTATACAATTGTTACTTTTATATTGAGTGGAGTTCTTACTAGAGATTTAAGTCCAGTGCTCACAGATGGATGGTGGTAAGATTGATTGAACTCTTTTCTTTAAATGGAAGTGAGAGTGAAGGGATGCAGAGGAATCAGTCTTAGTTCAGGTTTTAATTAGATCACAATTGGGGAAAACAGCTCAGAGATCAGGATCTATCTAGAGTGAGTTTAGCAGCACATCCTTGAGGTTTAAACCCACATGGTATAGAAGTTGGCCAACTTGTAAAGTGAACACAAACTAATGTAGGCTATCCTAAGAATTTGGCCGAAGATTGTTTCGACATATAAGTGAATAAAGTCTCTTCTTTTTGGGTCATGGAAGCAAACAGCACTACCTTCAAAACTATGACAAGTCGGGCAATTAAATAAACACTTCCATAAACTAATATAAAATAACCATTAGAAATCAGATGACAAACAAAAATGATTGTGGTTGTTATTCCAAAAATAATCTAGGTCATTTTCTAGATTAATTTTAAGTCTCTTCTTTATAAGAATAATCCTCTTCTTTTGAGTTTCTTTTTTTAGCACCTCTTTAATCTCCTATGCGAACTTTTTTTTGTAGTTAGAAGTCTTAGTCTAGAGCAAATCTCATTAAAAAATATAATTAATTAAATCTTCACTCCTTTTAGATAAAATTGATTCATATTAAAGCAACAAGAATGCAAATAACTTTTCAACTGATCAAAACAAGAATTTTCCAGAAACAAGAATACAATTAATTTTCTTTTAATTAGAAAAAAACTTTCAACAAATAAAATAAAATGTTAGTTTTTCTTTTTACAAAATAATGTCAAAAGATTTTGAATCACAATTTTTAAACAAAAACAAATTACAGAAAATAAAATAAATAAGTGTATGAATATACCTTTCTTATGTAAAAAAAAAAAAAAAATCTTTAAACTTTTGAGATAGGAAGTATCTGCTTCAATAGATCTGCAGGAAATGTTGCAGGAATTATCAGATGAAAGTAGGAAAGTAGGACTAAAGATAAATGTTAAAAAGACTAAAGTGATGTTTAATCGATTTGCGCAAAATATGAAAATAAAGTTTGATTATGATGAATTAGAAGAAGTTAACAGTTACAAATACCTTGGTCAGATTATTAATACAGATGGAAACATATTGGAGGAAATTAATTATAGAATTAAACTTGGTTGGAGTGCTTTTGGTAGAAATAACTTGATACTAAAAGGAAATATGCCTATGTGTTTGAAAAGGAAGGTTTTTAACAAATATGTTTTACCATTTCTTACTTATGGATCTGGGACTTGGACACTTAATAGAAGAGCAATTCAGAGACTTCAGACCACTCAAAGAAGTATGGAGAGGTGTATGTTGGGAGTAACAAGAAGAGATCGTAAACGTAATGTATGGGTAAGAGAACAAACAGGTGTTACTGACCTCATTGAAAAAATTAAAAGATTGAAGTGGAGTTGGGCTGGACATATTGTTAGAAGAGATGATAATAGATGGACAATTGAAATTTTAAACCGGATTCCAAGAGATTGTAAAAGACCCAGAAGGAGACCACATGTGAGATGGATGGATGAAATAAGAAAGTGTGCAGGAGTGATGTGGAGAAGAGAAGCTAAAGATCAGAGAAGATGGATTAAACTTGGAGAGACCTTCATCCTGCAGTGGATTGATAATGGTTGATAATGATGATATATATATATATATATATATATATATATATATATATATATATATATAAGGGCACAATTATATAAAAAATCAATGCCGCATCATTTTAAAATAAAAATTTTGTGAGGCTAATAGAGAATTATATGATTGGTTTTATAAAGAATCATGGAAAGTGCATTAAAGATTACTATATAGGTAAGTTACTTTTATAAGAATGTGCATTTAGTTTACATTAAATTTTAGTTACAATGAATATACATAAGATATAAAACATAAATGTGAGGCAACATTATTACATTTGTAATCTTTTTTGAGTCCATGCTAGTGCAACAGTTCATTATTTTGATGTTGTCAGAGATTAACAGCAGGTAGCAAGCTTTTCCAGATCAACTTCAGGGCAAAGTTAAATAGTTCAAGGTTTTATTTAAGCTCGAGAAATATTTCCATAGAGAGTGGCTCAGAAATGGCCAAAGGAAAGGCTCTATGGTTTTACTCCTCAGTCATGTCTATGGTAATGGATGGCATGAAGTCATTTAAACAAGCTCTTTCTAAAAAAAAAACTAATAATTAAGTCTAAGCTAAAACAAGCAGTCTCAGATTTTGATTCAGATTTTTGATTAAATGAATCCAATTTTTGCACCATTTACATGACCCCTTGGAATGTTGCAATGCACTTCAAACTCGCGGCTTGAAGTGATGTATAATTTTGGTACAATAGCTAATTTTCTACAGCAAGCCCACCTTTGTTTTATAAAAAATTTAAGATAATGCGATCAGTCTGAAAAATTCTTGAATGATTGTTTTACATTCTATTTTAGTATTTATAAAGTTCTCTTAGATAGATTAATTGTATGTTAATGAAAAAGTGACTTTCATTGCTAGCACTTTTGATTTATTTGACTTACCCTAATTAATTTTTTCCTCTTTTTCTTTGTTTTAAATTTTATAGTAACATTTCTAGAAATTCCCAACCGATTCCATTATCTTGTGTGGCCATGATAAATAAAATATATAAAACTTTACATAAATATTTCCCAATTAATTTATATATATTTTATTAGTAAATTAAAATTTTGTGTATATTTTGATTAAATCTATCTCTCATTGCATGTCCGCGACTCTATTGATTCACTTTCTTTCCCAAATTATTAATTTATTTCTATCAAAATGGAATTAATATTAAAGTGAAAAAAATTATAGGTAAATAGCAAGTATGTGTACAAGCACAGAGAGATAGATTTTGAACCCTGTTAGATGGTACAATAATTATTGATACTCATGAAGTGTAATCTCAGCTTCAAATTATCCTATTCAATATTCATCTGATATATTTGCACAGTCATGAGCCATTTGGTGTCTTCACAATCATTGTCCCATATTACCTGATATTTTGTAACTCCCAATATATTGATAATCTTGTAACAGTTAAATTATATTTTATATTTAGAATTTGGTTTAAAATCTTACACTTCCATATTATTAACAAGTTATTACTGATATGGTAGATATAAAAAAATAAAGACAATATTTATAATGTAATCAAAATGAATACTAAGCTTAAAGTGTTTCCATATCATACCATTCATTTATGTCTCCATTCTCTCTATCACTTACATTTTATAGTGTTATTCAATCTCAGTTATTTTACTCATCTAGTAATTTATTCAATTTACTATTCATACATAAAATATTTGTTCTGTACATGGTTTTACCTTCGATTAAATCAATCAAAATTTAGAAAGAAATTTAAAAAATCTTTTAAATATTTCATCTACCTTTGATGCCTCCTATATTATTATTTACCTACAACTTTATCGATGAGAAACTGACTTTATTAAATACAATATTGAGTAATATATTCTAATAACAGGAGGAGTTTCTTTTAAAATATGAGGTGTCAGATTTTGGCAGTCAATCATTTTCTTAATGACTCAACCACCACTTTATCATACACAGAAAATTATATTTCCATGTGGATTAATACAATGTTCATATTCTGCATATAGGGCAATACTAATCATATTTAAAATAATAATCAATTTATTTGTTTAATTTTAAATTGGATGATTATGGCACTTGGTTTTTAAAAATCTTTTTATTCTCCTTGAACATGTGATATTTACCAACACATATTTCCACATAGGTCTGCATGAAGAGTGTATTTAATGCTAAGAATATTATGTACTTACTAATTTATTCATGTTTGAGTAATATATGACAATATATAATATTATTATGAAACTTTTATTTAAGTGCTAGATGTTTCTTTCCTTTTTTATTAACCATTTATATTTGAAAGAAGATATTGTTTAAAAGAAATAAACATTTTTAATTAGTAGGACATTTTAACATGAGTTCTATAAAAAGACACATATTTTTTTTTGTATTCTCTTAAAAAGCCAAAAATAAATACTCAGATACATTAAACCATCATAAAAGTCATTTATTTTAAATCAGTTTTAAAAAATTAAAAAATAAATCATTTGCTTTCCTGTTACATCTTCATTAACAATTTACAATAATTTGAAATGTACAATATATATATAATGGGGTGTCAGAGTTTGATAATATTTAAATATTAACGTATTGCTACTTAAAATGGCGGAATATGCCGAAGCTAGCTACAGCAAAGAATTTTAATCTTTAATTTTATATAAGCATTTTTAAAAATTTTGTAGTTTTTATTCTAGTGAATATATATATATATATATATATATATCCCATATATATATAATAATGGGATTTTTATTCTAGTGAATATATATATATAATAATGGGATGGGGAGTAAAAAAGTGGTTTGAATTGGGGTGATGGAAAACCTCAATTAATTAAAATATGAAATATAAATTAAATATTAATGATATTATTAAACAAATGTTAAAGTAATGTTTAACATCTAAAATATATAAATAATTTTATATATTATAAGAGAGCATGAAAAAGAGCATGAGAGATTAAATCTCTGTGAGATCAGCCAATTAATTCAGAAGAGCAACTACAAGTGTTATTAACCAATCAACCCGCATTATAATAAGTAATATAAAATGAAAATAACCATCCATAATCATGAATGATCAATCAAAATACATCAATACAATAAATCAACAATCCATTTTGTGACTGGGTAGGAAATGAGTCTTTTGCAAATTAGTCTACCTATTTAGCCCTTGCCAGCTTGTGGCATACTATTGAAACCATTAATTTGAATGCACCACTTAAGTGCTCATTTATCAGATTACATAAGCATAAAATCTAAACAATAATGCTGGGATATTAAAACATGCTTATCATCATCAATGTTCTACCCATTTAGTACCATTAGGGTATGCTCTGCCCATTTAGTACCATTAGTGTACTTGCCAACTAAAAAATTAAATTCTAATAAAGACTAAATTAAATGAAATATAGTGCATGGAATTTGAAGAATATACTCATCACACCAAAACAGGATCCTTGTCAACTGAATGCCACTAAAGTATTAAATACATACTCTTTAATATATCTGACCATCATTCATAAATGCAGCTCAATGATCATGATAATCTAAAACTGTTAATATGATCAAGAGATAATGCAATACAGTTTTTAATAACTGAATACAAGTTTATTGATAACAATATAAAAAATAAATGAAATTAAGGTCTTTAAAATTTGATACATACAAGTCTTCTTATTTTGATTAACAAACTATAATAATAAATTATCACATTGTGGTTTACATATATAATTTACAAGTTCAAATTATTACACTGATTTACATATATGCTCCGATAGGTTTTTTAAAACTGGATAGCACACAGACATATGGCTTAATTAAAATTACCCTAAATTCAAAACTCAACCAGGCAATCCAAGAAACTAAAATCAAAAACACAACCACTGGTTTTACTGCTACAAGCAGACTTCTCAAGCGTAAAGATCTACAAAAAACACCATTTTTATATTAAATATTACCTCAAATCCATTTACTTCCCTTCCACCCTTAATATTAAAAGAACTTTTAAATAAGTTAATTGTTTCAGAGTAATAAATTTTCAATAATAAAGATTCTTTAATTATTTTTTTTAAATTCATTTCTCTCAAAGAAGATAGCCTTTGCTTCATCAACTTTCATAGTGTGTCCTGTATCTTTTTCATGGACATACAGAGCAGAACTATGATATTTTTTTCTAACCCTACTTTAATGTACATTTATTTTTTCACTTCAGTTCAAATTATACTGACCTATATAAACCTTCTTAAAAAACAAGGGATAATATACATTATACCAGAATAGACCTTCTAGCAAAAATTTTCTTTATACTATTTAATAAATTATTCAAAGTAATATCTCTTTTTCAAGCACTTTTCTTATTTCAAACAAATTACTATTTTTTAAATACAATTTTATAAGAAGTCAAGTTAAATAACAAAAAAATAAAATTATATTTTTTATTGTTTACATTCTTATAAATTGATAATAAATTGAGAGTGTTGCCAGTCTCTCAGATGTGCAACTGTTGCTTCTCATACAACCAATCAGATGTTAAGACAGCAGACTGAAGTGTGATCAAGCCACAACACATGATAGAGTTTTTGATAAGAAAAAGGATGGCCCCACACTTTTATCTACTATATATATATATATATATATATATATATATATATATATATATATATATATAGTATATATATATATATATATATAGTGCACTTTTTATTAGCTCAGACTATTCTAAAATAGGATTTTAAAATAAAATATAAAAAAAAATTATTATTTGAACTATATCTAATAATTCAATTAATGTGTTAGGCATTTTTTATATAAATCAATCATGATAATCAATGATTAGTTTACTAATCCTGCCCCATGTTGGGCGCCATAAGGGGGTTTATATACTGTGGCCTGTCTATAGGTGGTATGACCCTAAGCAGAGTTTCCAAGTCCCTTATATTAGGCCCTACTTGGATTTGGGTTAGGTTCTATTAATAAACTTACTATATCCCGACCATTTTCTTTAACTATAACAACTGAATTTAGATAATATTAGTATCTATCCCATGTTACTTTGACATGAGTAAATATTTCTAAAATAAGATATGTTTTAAATCTAATCAATATGAGACTCGTTTACCTATAAACAGATCACATCCCCTTAACATTAAACAAATGCAAAATACTTGTCAATGGCATAAGAATACCCAGATACTCCTCCTTATTAAGTATCTACATACTCTCATGACTAACAATAATATCTAATATATTATTTTATATTTATAACTATTAAGTTTTAATTCAATCACTCATTAAATTAATCTGTTAGATAATTACAGATAAACTTTGATTCATATTATGTTTAATAATTACGATTGACAATAATCACAAGAATAACTTACCTATGGAATATCAAGATAATCACAAGAATAACTTACCTATGGAATATCAAGATGGATTTTACAGATTTCTATGGATAGTGTACAAATTAAGAAAGGCTTATAATTTAAATTCATAGTCAAGCTTTATATGTATGTTCTTCAATACTGAATATTAAAATAATATTATTAACTAAACTGTGATTAACACTAATACTTTCACGAATAACTAATGTATCATTTAATTTTATATTAATAAATACATTTTAATAATTGGCAATGTCATCAATAACCTATGGGATCAAGGCAGCATGTAACAAGTAAAAAAAATCTTTACTAAGAGATTTATGCTTGTTAAACTGTTAGATTTGCTTTAAATTGAATTGACTTTTCATTTTAATTTTGACTGTACATTTTAAGTTGTGTGATGTGGTGAAAATGAGCCCAGAAAAGATATGCAGCAATTGGAATTTCATAAAACTTTTACAACAATCATTTTAATAATATTCATTACAAATGATAATAAACATTTCCATTAATATCAAATTTAAAATAACATAACAAAATAATATATATATATATATATATATATATATATATATATATATATATATATATATATATATATATATATATATATATATATAAAAAAAATATAATAATAACAACAGAAAATTAATCTTTAGAGTATTATTATCAAACAAAAGTAATGATTTCCTATTATATGTTGAGATATGTATCCCTATGTATGTGAACTATATATCACATATTCAGTTTATTAAACAATCATTTTTTCCATTCATGGTTCATTAGTTTAACCTCTACATAATAGTAGTACTTGATGATTAAATAACAATACAAAAAAAAATAAATGAGAATATAGGGTTATAATTCTGGAGGTTGGTAAGCAAACAAAATTACTACTTTTATCTTTCACATAAGAACAAAATCATTGTTTTTTAGTTTATCCATTTGTACATGTACATATAACCTGCTCTTTGGAATATGTATATATCATTATAAATACCCTTTCATACTAAAATATCAAGTATATTTGTTTATTTAAAGGATTCATAATCTTTAAACTTAACTGAATTATTAAATAACTATTAATATAACAACACTTGAATTAATTCCTTATTAAATTAGTTTTCTCTTCTCTCTCCCCCCAATTATACTAACAAATCATCGATTAAAAATATAAATACTAACATTAGAAAGAAGTTCTGTTTTAACTCTCAGCTAAAGTATAAGAACAATTTTAAATCTTCTAGTTGTTCCACACTCCATAAACTTATTATAATGTTTTTATTTTTCCTTATTTTTTGAAGATTCTGCTTATCCTAAGATTCGCTAGGTATTTGAGTTACTACAACAATAATCCTTGTTTTGTTCTTTGTTTAGTAATAAAAATTTATTTGTGGCTTGCTTTATTTACTTTATATGATATATATTTCTCTCCATAGTAAAAAGCACACTTATTATTTCAATTAAAAATGCATCGTGCAACGTTTTTTTTTTTTTTTTTTCAGCTAAAACTTTATAAAACTGACATCCATACTGGTATGGCTCAAAATAAATAATATATCCAGAATAATAATGAACCCTTTTATTTATTACTAATTTAGTTCCATTGAATCTTAAATATATATACTTAACTGTTTCCAAGAGATATACTATTTTTTTTATCTATCCTTACTGGATATTTACGGTGTTTATTTATTTCCTTTTGTGTATTACTGCAGTTCATTTTCCCTATGGCACAATTATTGTTATTTTTCCGTGAATATATTCATTGACTATTCATCTCCAATTATTTCTTCAATACTTATTAATTTTCAAGAGATTATTGGGAATTCCGATTATTGACTTGCCCAGTAGAAAATGATTAATTTATTCCATTATTTTAACAACAGAGCTTATAATTATCCATGTATATTAATATAGAGTTGTAAATCATAAGGTTTTAGGAATTTTAATCCAACTTTGTTTTTCTTTTAAAAAAAAATATCACCAAAAAAAAAAACTTAGTTACTTCAACTTTACGATCAAGAAGCTCTCCCTCTTTTTTTTACTCCTCTCTTGAATTTCATATTCCAAGATTGTTTGAAACTTTTTGATTGGCTAATATTTTCCCACTTTTTTTCTATGAAACAATTATTTATTTTGAAAGTTTTTGGTTTATTATTTTAAAATGACCGATTTTCCTTTTTTTTTTAAAAAATATTAAAATACAATATTTTTTAGAATTTAAATAAAGATAGAATTTACTGTTTTAATTTTAAATCAGTATTTTTAAAATTAAACCTTATTTATTTACTTTTAAATATAGTAAGATTTGAAGATAACTAATTTCTATGTTTAAAATCAAATGCATACTCACAATATTTATTAGTCCCTACTACGCATTGTGTTTACAAAATTACAATTTAAACTTCACTGGTTTTAAACTCCAAATAATATTAATAATTGTTCATCCATCTGCACATATATGACTCTGTAGGTTATTTTCTATATGTATTTTGAGTTAAAACAATTTATAAATTTCCATTAGCTAAAACCGAGTTTAAATATTATGATCTAATACGTCATTATTGTCTTCTTTTAATAAGTAAATATTATTGGATTTGTAAAATTTAAAATTATACAACAAAATCCTATTTTAGAATAGTCTGAGCTAATAAAAAGTGCACAATATATATATATATATATATATATATATATATATATATATATATATATATATATATATATATATATATATATATATATATATATATATATATATATATATATATATATAAGCCAGTCTTAAGTATCTTGGCTTAAAAGCATGAAGCTATAAATATATTCATATATTACTTACTAAGTCTTAATTTATGATAGTACAACACAAATTAGATAAATACTTTTAACAAATTTATCAGAGTAGCCAAAACTCAGATAATCTTTATAAAATTGACATTTCTGAAACAAATATATCCCACTAGAATTATTTAATTTCTTATTCCTATAACAATAATTCTTGAAGTAGCTACTTTATGAGATAGAGACTGATAGCTATCAGGTTCAATTATAGACCTTAATTTTTTTACTTTTAACAAAATAACTACATTCTAAATAATTAGTCTTACATTTCTAATCATGAAAAAGATCTAAAAATTTTAACTTAACAAAATTTAACCCATCCCTCCTTCAACCACATAATTTATAGAAGGATCAAAACAATTAAACTCATTTACCAATTCCTTCAATTTATTATTCTCAACAACAAACAAACAATCATCCACATATCTATTAAATAACTTTAAATATAAACAATTCTTTTTAATAATAATTTCCTCTTCTAAATTATTAATATAAACTGAACAAATTAAAAGAGAAAAAATATAACCTACTATCCATCCTTCCTTAATTTTATAAAAATTATCATTATAAATAAAATACATAGAATCCTCTAATAATAAAAGCAAATCTTTAATTACTTTAATTTTATTTTGCTTAATGAATACAGACATAAGAACATCAATACTGCTTAATTTATTAACACACTGATACATATTCTCAATATCTAAACTACCAAATATCCAATTACTTTCCACTTTAAAATTATTAATCTTATCAAAAGTGTCAAAAAAAGAAAAGAAACTGTGTAATGACCAAAATCAACAAATTGTTAAAAAAATTATTCAAGAATCTAAAAATACCCTCTATAACACTAACAGTAAAATCAAAAAATAAATCTCCAAGAAAAACCATCTTTATGAGTCTTAATATTCATAAACATCTTAGTTGATATGAAATCACTTGGATATCATTTTAAATAATCTACTCTAATAAAAAAAAATAATTTACCATTTTCTTCATAATATCTGTCAACTTTCTTTTAATCACATTACCTGTATCTTTTTCTAAAACATATATTTACTATTATTTAATTTTTTATCCATATTTTCCATGAATTCATCTCCTTTCATAATGACAAACCGATCAGTTTGTCTTCATGAAAAATAATTGCATCATTAGCAATTAATCTATCCTTGAGATGTCTAACCTCAGCAGGATTAACAATAAATTTGTCTTTTCTTTTTATGCTTTTATTTAAAACCAATTGAATGCCAACTTTTTTCTCATCACTGAAATTACTAGATTCAATAGACGAAATTGTATCAAAAACTATATTTTTGAATGAAAAAAAAAAAAAAATTAGAGCATTTACCAAGAATCTCTAATTCAATATCATTTAACTTAATGTCAGAAAGATTAACAATTTTATTAATAGAAAGATTACTCTCATATACCCTATCACTATAATTAACTTTATTCATTTTCCAAACAATCTTTTTAATTTACTCTCATACTTCCTACAATAGAAATATGACCTATTTTGTCTAAACAGCCTCATGAAAAAATTTAAAATCAAATAATTAAAATCTTGCCTCTTGTCTAAACAATGCCTATTTTTTTATATTCATTAATAAATTTGTAAACATTGATAAAATTTTCTTTAAAAAACTATTCAAAATATATGTTTGTAAATTAAGAACCAAATTTCTATTTTAAGCAACTTTTTATTCTTTTTAAAATTAATAATACAACACCTAAGAAAAACATTAAGTCCCTTTATATTTAAGGAAATAAAGCTGCCATTTTAATGATTCTATCCTATCACTCAATTTAGATAACTTTTTAATCCTCCTAATATCATTTAATGGAAATTTATTAAAAACTAAACTCCACAAACCCATACTAAAGATCAACTAAAAATAACAAATACAAATCTATTTTTTAAAAAAAAAACACCTCTCTTTCTCTCTCTCTCTCTCTCTTTCTCTCTCTCTCTCTCTCTCTCTCTCTCTCTCTCTCTCTCTATCTCTCTCTCTCTCTCTCTATATATATATAAACATTCTTTTTCAACAAATCTCATGCAATAAATTAACATATATAAATAAATACAAACATAAAAAATAAAACAAACTTTTACACTATATCAGCAAAACTACTCTTAAATGCAAAGAATCTCATCAAAATATAAACATTATAAGCATAAAATTAACTAGTCAATAAATAATTAAAATTATTTCAAAACCAAAATTCAAACAGACTAGCCAAGAAAATAAAAACATGACCACAAACAATGGTTTCACTGCTACAAGCAGACTTCTCAAGTGTAAAGAACTACAAAACAACACCACATTTATATTAAACATTACCTACAAATACATTTTCTTCCCATACACTCTTAATATTAAAAGAACTTTTAAATAAGTATGTCCATGAAACAGATACAGACCACAATATTAATTTTGATGAGGCAAAGTTTGTTTTCTTTGAGAGAAATCAAATAAAAATAATTAAAGAATCTTTATTATTGAAAATTTATTATTCTAAAGCAATTAACTTATTTAAACGTTCTTTTAATATTAAGGGTGGGTGGGAATAAATGGATTTGTGGATAATGTTTAATATAAATATGTCATTGTTTTGTCGTTCATTACACTTGATAAGTCTGCTTGTAGCAGTCATAGGTTGTGTTTTGGATTTTACGTTCTTGGCTAATCTGGTTGGGTTTTTGATTTGGGATAAATTTAATTATTTATTAACTGTTAGCTTTATGCTTGTAATATTTACATTTGGCTTAATATAAAATGAACATGTTTGAAGTTATCAAAATAATAAAATTATTAAAAATATATTTCATAATAAGTTCCATTTAAAAACTATACATAAAATTCACACACACATATGTATCTATAAACATATAGATGATGTGAATTAATATTATTAATTAGTCTCTTTTTTCACTCAATAAAAGTATTTTCTTATTGCTTCTTTTTTTTTAAAGGAAAAGTCTTTTTTTGACAAGGTAACTCAAAAGTTTTTTTTTTATGACAGGTTACACTCAATTAATTAATTACATCTTTAAATTAATCTAAACAGATGTTTCGATATCCTTATTTCCTTTTTTCAAAATAAATTATTTATGATTCAATCATTACTTTTAGATTTTAATTTAATTAAACAAAAATTATTTAATTGTTATCTTTTAAAATATATAGATTTTTAAATGTCATTTTTACCAAAGAAATTATTTAAAATTTTATTCTCATTATATATAATTCTACTCACAATCATATATAAGCTTGTTTGTGTTTGTCTCTGCATATAGCTGAAATAGCATATATATACCCATTTTTCAGTAACTAAGTTACTGAAAAATGTGTATATATCTGCATATAGCTGAAATAGCATATATATACCCATTTTTCAGTAACTAATGGTTTCCTTTGATGTAGACCAGCCCAGGTAATTGTCAGAAACAGGAAAGTATAATCAGGTATATTGGCATTCTCCCTTTTATATAGGGCTTGATGTGCTTCAAGCCATCAAACTATTTTCTCAGAACACGTTTAAAGCTATACATTTCAACACAAAGAAGTGGGTCATTTACCTCCATGGAAATTCAAACTCCATCATAGAGTCAATATACGGTTACTGGATCTCCTGTCTTGACTTCAGCTACATCTCATGGGATCTATGTATAAATCTTTCAACCATCTCTTTGACTAGCTAAAATCTACTGATGCAAACTTTTGAACAAGCTGCAACAACATCTTATAATCAACTCTGCAGCTGCCCAAAAGTTACCAACTGCTTCTCAAAAATTTAACCAGACACTTCTGTACAGCTCTTAGAAAAACTACAATCCACACTGAACTTTTCAAAAACTGTTATCCAGAAGATGTCCAGTTTGATTACCTGATTCGCAAAAAATATGTTAACCAGACACTTCTGCAAACCAAACTGAACTGATATTTTTATCAGTCCTTTTATAGAATCATCTGAGATGACAACAACCCCAATTTAAAACTTGTTTTTTCTCATCTCTCTTGATTGGAAACAATTTTAATCTGCCAAATGCAGTTTTAATTTAACAGCTACATTTGGAAATCTTATCAAAGATTTTTAAAAATAGATATTTTATACAAATTTTAATTAAAAGATTTCAAAAATAAACCCAGCTTATTTTTAAATTTCAAAATCAGAATAATATTATTTATTTGGACCTTTTTTAAAAAATATTTATTCCATAATAAAATTCTGTTTCAATTCAGAGTTATTTAATCCTTTATTTATTATTTTTATCCTAAGGTGAAATGTAGAAAATATCTACAAAAATTCATGTTTATGTTATTTTTACTTTACCTTTAAATTTATATATATATATATATATATATATATATATATATATATATACACACATCTGGGTCTTGTTTTACGCAATAGATAGGTTCTTCAGAAAACACACACAAACAAAATCGTGCAAAAATAGACATAACTTACATTGAAAAAGGGAGGATGCAGTCTGTGACTTTTCAAAATTTGCGTAAAAGCAAAGCACCAATATAAAATTACTTTAAAATTTGCGCAAAAAAACAAATAAGGAAATAAAATATGACTAATAAAAAATTTCAAATTTGATAAAAATTGATACAAGACAAACTTTTTTTAACTATAATATTTAATTTTATTCAAAATAATATATTTTTATGCATAATTTACAGTACAGTGATTTATATTTTTATACACATTTTAATTATTATCACTATTTGCCAAAAAACATATTCGTTTGCAAACTGGTAAAAAATAAAAATCTTCACAAGAGGAAATACAACTAGCACCAACTTCACACTCATGTTGTGTCAATGGTTTTCTGGTGACAACATAATTAGTAATTAATCTTTGAGACAATGATTTTATTAATTGTTTATGAAACTAACAACTAAAAATTAAATTCTTATTTTTGTCTTTAATAAAAATCAAATTTCACATCACATTAATTTCAGGTCACCTTAAGTAATTTTTAAATTGTTAATTACAATTAAAAGTCAGATTTTAATTTTTAATCGTCAAATTTAATTGTGCCCACTGCTATTACTCACCTTTTAAAAATAAACTTGTGGACACTAAATGATTAATAATTGATTATGTTCTTTTTTAAAAAGCAAAAACAGAATGTGATTTAAAATGCAAAATTAACATGCACAATGTTTGAACAAATTTACATTATAATCTTGTAAAATTTAATGTGTGTATACATAAAATGTGAAAATCATGATTTTAATTTCATTATTGCATAAAATCTTACTATTATAAAGCGCTGAAAATATTGAAATTACTAAGATGAAAGTCAAATTCCAATAATGTGCTATTACTTTCAATATAACGTAAGTGCGTGAAATTTATTATTTAAAGTAATAGCGCCTTATTGGAGTTCGACTTCCAGTGAAATATAAATTGTGTAACTTCAAAATCATGTTAAATATGTCCATGTAAAAAGTGACTCAGGCGTACAACAATGTTGCTGGGTGTCATGTAACCCAGATCATTGCAATATATATATATATATTAGAATGAATTTAACGTAAACTCTGAAGCTACCTTCATCTATCCATTCCATCTTATGTAACTGACTCACATGACACATACATGTAAAAAAGATAAATGATCTTCACTATATATATTTCATGCTGAACCAGAACTCATCAGTTGTTCCAGATTGTCTTCCACACACACACACACACACACACATATATATATATATATAGGCTTCAATCTTCACACACATATATATATATATATAGGCTTCAATCTTCTTCACTCTCCAACTCTTCTGCCATCCATATCATTGACTCTATTGATGGAACACTCAAAGCCCTTGTTGATGCCTATATTATTGTTATATCAATGTTGACATTAAGTCATTCTGATCCATCCAATAAAAAAAACTTAACATATCTATTTAAATACACAAAAAAGTGATGAGCAGAATACAGGTAGAATATGTAATATTTAACTACAAATATATATTTTTAACTGGACTTAATAAGAAGGGATTTGAACTCAGACTATCAAGCTTTCTACATTTAACTACTTCATCAGCTACAACCATCACATATGACCATATACATGTAAAAAATATAAATGATTCTCCAGTACATGTATCTCATGCTGAACTTCAAATTCTCTAATTACAAAAAGTTCAGTATAGAAAATATACTTGTATACATATATATATATATATATGTAAAACAAAATAAATGTCCGCTAATATCAATATACAATAACAAAACTTAAATATATTCCAAACAACAGTAAACAATTTATAATACAATATAAATAAAAACTCAATAAAAACTCATAAAGAAATATTTTTGATTATATTCATAATCATTTTCAACTCAACTTTCAAAATGGAATCATCTATTACCAACTGGAAACACATGTCGATTTAAATATCCCACAATTCATTAATCCTAACATTTGCTGACTGTCTGTGTATTATCGTATTTTTATACCTACTAATAAAAACTGCCTCTTTAATTTTTCTTTTTAAATTATCTCTCTCTTGTCCTAAAATTTTTATTTTATTTATATCAAAATTAAACTTAAAATTACAATTTCTATCATGATCATAAAAAACAGATTCCATATATAACTTGACTTCATTACTATTATCATTACATATCTGTACATTTTTCAAAACTCTTTTATATAACAATTTATGTTCTTTAATTCTTTTCTTTATATTATATCTAGATTCCCCTATATATGATAAGTTACAACCACAAAAAATTCTATAAATTATATTACTCACGTTATTTTTTTCTAACTTATCTTTTGAATTATTAACCATTCTATTTAAATTACCTGATCCATAAAAAGAAACATTATATATACCATTATAAACTTTTTTCATAAATTTTACTTGATTGTTATTATAAAAAGGCAAAGAAATCCACTTCTTACTTTTAATTTCTTCATCACCAGTATTTCTATTAATTTTCTTACTAAATTGATAAACCACTTGTTTGGAATATATTTAAGTTTTGTTATTTTATTTATATATATATATTGTGACTTTCTGAATAAGCACAAAAAACAAATTTTAAGTAGATAGCACTCTATCAATAATAACTAATTGTGTATAGTTAAAAAAATGAAATGACATGAAATGTTCATAACCTTGTTTAGAAAGTACTTTCAGATATTCTTTAAAAGTTTTAAGACAACTAGTATTTGTTTGTTAGATATTATATGATAGAAAAAAGGGAGGTGGCTTGTCATAGAAATTTGGTGTATAGGTTAAATTGATGCATTTTGTCTTATTGGTCTGTAACACAGTGGTTTATATTTTTTAGGGATTTTCTGATTTAATTGCTCATTGTTACTTCAGTCCATAGTATAGTCAGTACAGTATGTTTGACTCATGGTGATATAGGCTTCTATTTTGGTCAGATTGGTTTAGTACATATAATGCAGCATATGTGTGTGCATGTATGTTTGTGCCATCTTACCACTTCATTTTTCACTCATGTAATTAATTACAATACAGGATATTATGTTTCACATTGAAATATTTAAATTTACAATAAATGTCTTTGATAACCAATTTAAACACATTTTGGGGGATTGATGGATAGGTGAATAAGTGAATTGTTAACAAAACAAATACACCATTGACTGCTTAATTTGCTAAATAATTATTTTTTATTTAAGAGTATAAAAAGTATTTTTATTAATTCAATTTAATTAATATTATTTAGAAAACAAAATGAATTTTTTTCTTTATTTATTTTTAAGAGAGAAAAAGTTATTTAATATGTCCAGCTAATTATCTCAGTGCAAAAGGTGGGATTGATCTTTCTTGAAATTAATCTTTGGAGAATGTAACCTTTTGATTGGTGGAAGAAATTGATATCCAAGCAATAGCTAGTAATATAAATGGGGGATAATCTATAAGAAAATAGTCTATCTGTCTGTCTGATTTTATGACTCTCTCTCCCTCTCTCCCTATCTCCCTCTCTCCTTATCTCTCTCTCCCTCTCTTTCTCTCTCCCTCTCTTTCTCTCCCTCTCTCCCTCTCTCCTTATCTCTCTCCCTCTTTTCCTCTCTCCCTCTCTTTCTCCCTCTCTCTCTCCCTCTCTCTCTCCCTCTCTCTCTCTCTCCCTCTCTCTCTCTCTCTCCCTCTCTCTCTCTCTACAAGTGGTTCTTCCTCCAGAATCAAACAGTTAACATTCAATTAAAATTCAAAAGTATAATTTTTTTAAGTACTAGTTTTCTTATATGAAACTAGTTAAGAAAGTTTTCTTTAGAAGATAAAGAAAAGCATGGAAGCATAATTCACTTCAAATAAGGTATATCTCCCTATGTTTTCAATTAACTAACTTATATTTAATGTCATTGTTTAATATGCATGAGTGTGTCTATAACTCCAATTCAAATTATTTAATCTTAACCTCTAATATTAAAGAAAAAATTAAAGTGTGTGAATTTTGCTGTTTTATGAGGAAATTTATGCTGAATTTTTAACAAAGCATTTCATAAACTCTCGATTAAAGAAAGTATTCTGGCTATAGAAAAGTAAAATTCAAATGGAAGGTTTGTATATAAGATGTGATATGTTGGACCATTTCCATCATTTATGAGTGGATGTTGAATGTATAGAAAATTTTAAACTTTATTTAAACTTTCCAAATACAAACAACTTGTTAGTAATAACACACAAATAGACAATACAGGTTAGTAATTACACAATGTTTCGAGTAATATTCTTCTACAGGTGTTGCTGGCCTATATGCACAGTGACAAAAAAAATTGAAGGACTCAGGAAAATTTGAACCAACCCTCATATATAAATATATCAGATTTCTACTATATGTTGTATTTGACAGAATCGCTCAGTTGGTAGAGCATAAATTCAATATACAATAATATAAAGGTGAGAGTTCAACTTCTAAGTGAATATTGTCACTGTGCATATAGGCCAGCAACACCTGAAGAAGAGTGGAGAATACTACTACTTGAGACGTTGTGTAATTACTAACCTGTATTATATATTTGTGTGTCATTACTAACAAGTTGTTTGTATTTGGAAAGTTTAAATAAAGTTTAAAATTTTCTATACATTCAACATTCACTCATAAATGATGGAAACAGTCCAACATATCACGTCTTATAAAATACCATCATTATAAACCTTCAGAGAAGGATGTATATGTCTAACATAGTATAACATGCCTTATTATTATTATTGAACAAGAAACATACCTAATCATTCATGTCTTATAGGATTAAGAAACTGAATGTGTGGCTTATATAACTAATGGATGACTAATGTATATTTAATGTGCATATAATATAAATGCAAATAGAAGAGCATGAATTAGTAAATGTTAACATTTTTTTATTGATCTCATTACTGAATAGCATAAAGTAATTAACTATTTGCCTGATGGATGACCTTTGATAATTTATTACATTTCCTTGATAAATGTAATTATAGTCAATGTTAGTTAGTAGAAAAGTAATACTCTCTGAAATTTGCAAGAATAATTTCTGAGTTATAATCTGCAAAGCCGCCAGTTAATTAAACAGTGAAATATAACTAAAATCTGTAGCAGTAAATGTTAATTTGTCATTATTAAAAATATATATATTGAATACTTTTCATGCTATAGCTATTGCTAAGTACTTTAGAAGCTGCTCATCAATTGGATCCAAAATTTCACTTTGTTTATCCTGCTATAAATTGTCTATATGTCTACTAACATCTATTCATTTTACAATTATCATCATTATTTTTGTACATGTTTAAAAGGTGCTATTTACAGAGTGTGCAAATGAACTTTTATTTTTTCAGCTAAAGAAGATTTAATCCTTTAATTTGTTGTTATTATAGTAGATAGGTAGATCCAGTTTTGGTCTTTATATATTTTTTATTATTATTTTCTTTTGCTTCAAGATCGTCTAGGATACCTATATTATGAAAAATAATATAGTAGGTAATTGATTATTATTTAAATGCAATTATTTTCTTTATGACATGAACTCTATACACTTTTTTTTTTCTTCATATGTCATAGCATCGGCCGGGACGCGAACCCACACCCGTCTGCAATCAACTACTTGCTTGCAAGGCGGGTGCGATGACCTCTCGGCTAAATTTGCTATTATGAAGCTAGCAGCTAATTTAAGAGGGGTAAAGCATAAAAAGTATTGCTTTATCTTTGCATTGTCCAAAATTGAGGTCTATTTAATAATAATTATTATGCTTTAAATTTTAAAAATGTATAGTTCTTCATAAATTAAATTCTTATTTTGATTTATTAGTTACTGTTAAATACACAAAAGTGTTGTTTTATCTTGCTTTGACAAAAATCAAAAATGATGAAATTTATTTAATAGTAATTATAATACTTCAGATTTAAAACATTTGTAATTTGTCATGAATGAGAATTTTATTTTTGATTTCTTAGTTAATGTTGTTATAATACATATGTATTGGATATGATTTGAAATCATTTTATGCATTATTATGCATGTGTTTGCCTGTTTTGTGCTATTCATTTATATAATTCTTAAATTTATATTTCTCCAATCAATTTCAGATGATGAGATATGCCAAAAGAAGTGGAAGAATTAGGAATTTATCTAAGAATGAATTTTTTTTTTAATGTTTTGAATAAAATGTGTTAGGTAGCTATGAGGAAAGAAATTGTTTAGGATATAATATTATATTCTCAGAGATTGAGAGAACTTTCCCTTAGTTTATTTAAATACTTTTCATGGGTGGATTATATTTTCTAGATTAAGTAGTTGTCTATTATGATGATTATATTATATGAAGTGAAGCAGTGCATTTTCCTTGTTTTCAGTGATGAGACTGAGTCCAAATCAATATTGAACATATTAGTAAAATTCGAGAGTCACTATATTTTGTTGTTTAGATTAGTAGAATTAAGAAGATCCCCTTTGTTCCTCGTGTGTTCATTTGAAATGTTTTCCCATCATATATTCTTAGCTATGTGTAATGTAGTTTGCTAATAAAAATAAAACATAGAATTGATTTCTTTTATAGAACATCTAAAGTAGAAATAGTCCTAAAATTGTTGGTTGGTCTATGGCATCATCCATTTTGTGACATTTTAACTCTTAATTTCATAAGCAAACCAATAAGATGCGGCTATGTTAATTATATTATAACAGGTAGCATAATGCAGAAGCACGCACAAAATACTATTAATTCTGAAGAGATGAAAAAAAATTATCACTGGATTTATAAGTCTTGGTAGATATTTCAAATCATATCATACAAATTTATTTTAATTTTAAAATCATCAAATCATCAAAATGATTCATCCTCAAAAGGAAAAAGAAAGTGTAACTAGTTAATAAAATTCTTCAAATGACTTATAAAGAATAGTGTGACCTCTCTAACTCATATCTTTAAATCCATACTGCTTTATTTAATTATCTCAGTGTTGGCTTGGTTTGCAGAGCATATTAGAATTAGCTAGTAACATGTATGTGTTTGAAGTAAGAGTACAAAAAAGTTTATTTTTATGTATAGATTACTTCAATGTTTGTTTGTTCAGTAATGAATACTGGAACTGGCTGCTAACACGCATCTGTTTAAAGCAAAAGTACAAAAAAGTTTATTTTTATGTTTAATTATTTCAATGTTAGTTTGTTAACAGATGTTTAGATGTTTAATAAAGCATAAGTTAGCCAAGAGGTCATCGCAGCTGCCTTGCAAGCAAGTAGTTGGTTGCAGACGGTTGTGGGTTCGTCTCCGGGCAGATGAAATGACATAAAAAAAGATAATAATGGTGTATATGTTTAATGTAAAAGTACAAAGAAGTTTATTTTTAAATTTCATTACTCCAGTGTGTGAAGTAAAAGTATAATTTGTTTATTTTGACTGCAATGTAATAAATGTTTATTTATTAAAAACTTTGTTAAGTGATTCTTTTATATGCATTCCTATTCTTAGTTTCCACACACACGCCTACATATACAATATGGTTTAATTGGACTATTTTATGAACTTAATGTAAATATGTTCAAATCTGATGGTATTATTTCCTCGACCCAAACATAGGAAATGCCTAATTATTTAATGAACTTCTGGGAAAGTTTAGCACTTAGTTATTATTTAGATAATTATTTGAAATAAAAATATATGCTATTTCTTTTGTTTTCTAACTACTATTTTATTAGAACAATATTCAATTTAGAGTTGTTATATTTTATGATGGTAATTAGTAACTGTTATATGGTATAAATTTTTTAATAAGTTATATAATAAAATCCCTGAGATATTCTCTTAATGTTTTCAAGTAGATATTAATTTAGTCACTTAATTTAAACTTATTACCAGCAAAAGTTAATTAGTGATATATCTTTGTTTTATTTCATTTAAGCTTATCATATAGTAAAATTAATTAGTGCTATATCTTTGTTTCATTTAATTTAAACTCATTATACAGTAAAGGTTGTTTAATGCATTTAGATGAAGGGAGGAGCTAAACTTGAACTATAACTTGTTAGTCTGAATGGATAGAAGATCAATTCCAACCACTTATTTATTGCAAAACCAAGTAGATATTTTACTCATATTGATTCATAATATTTTCTCCTGTATTTTATTTGCATTTTACATATTATAGAACTATGTAGCTCCCACTGAGCTAAGCTATAATTGGACAGTATTCTAAGAGTCTCAATAATAATTCAAAGTAGAATCAGATTAATAGTTTATTCTATTATCAATATAATTGGTACCCCGGGTATTTGTGATGAAATAAAAGTTTGACATATATATACTGTATGTATATGACTCATTTCAAACACATAGATATCTTATTTAATTAAAAAAAAATTTTTTTTCTTATATATATAGAGATTTATGTGTGTATTTATTGTTATATGATTTATAAATAGGTAATAAATAAGCAGTTGTAAAGAGAATGTAGTGAGAAATAATATTTAATATTGATTTATTATATTTTCTTATTAAATAAGGTGTTAAATTGTTTGACATTATTCTTGGTTAAAATAAAGCAGATCAGAAAGAAAGTGTCAAATAAAGTGATCAAGATAAGAAATTAAGATGTGAAAATGTACACGTGCAAAAGAGTGTGAAAGAATGAGAACATCTGTATAAACATAAAACATTTTTACACAAATCTTTTAATGACTTAGATTGCCAGCTTTATTATTTGCGTTATCTGTATCTAAGATAATTTTTAGAAAAGGGGTGCTTTGATGTAATAAAAGGTGATTATTAATTTTCTTGTAAAATCGCGATAGAACATCAAACTTGTGAAGCTTTTGATTTTTGTTTGTCTCAAGATAATAGGACTTGCAGCTGGCCTTTTTTTAGTCAGAAATTTGAAATAAAAAACCGAGTGAAATAATATTGAGGGGCAGTTCAATTTTTGTTTGGAGGAGAGTGATCTAACAATATGTAGTTTTAAAAAGAAAATCAATCATTAATATTACTGCGGTCAGTTTTTTTTTTTTAATGTTATTAGGAAGAGATGTAACGATCAGTTTATTCATTATTATTAGACAGAGATTTGGTGATTGAGTTCGTGAAAACTAAAAGGAAATGGACAGTTTTCATTTTTTATTTTTAAGAGAGAGAGCAATTAATTTTTTTCACTCTTTGAAAAAAATTGAGGAGAAAAAATGACTCTTGTTTTAAAGTCAGTATAGATGAAGATGTGCGTATATATAAGTAATTCCCAGCAAGATTAAGATAAAGAAGGAAAAATTGGAACAAAATTGAATTTCTTGGAAGAAGTTATTAACAGTTCTTTGAAATGATATTAAAATATTTTGCTATGTATAATACAATGAATTTGCATTGCTAAAACCACCTCTTCTTCTTGAAATTCCTATCATGGGTTAGCTCACTAATCTGTCTATGGACTCATATACCAATCGAATAGTAGCCAACAAAATGATCGAGTTTAAATTCAACCACACAAGCTATTTGAAATGCTTCTTTTCTGGCTTCTGGTCCATTATAGGCTCATTACCTTTGGATGGAGGGAGAAGGGGAATGAAGAGGAAAAGAAAATTGTATAAAGGCCTTATAACTAGGTTTGATTAAGCTATCAACCAAATTTTTGTTAAAATTTTCCTTATAGTCATCTAGAGTGTCTACAGCAATTCTGTTTGAAATGGAAGAGACAAGTAAATCCACCAGTTCATACTTATCTAAAAGTACTTGTAATAACTCTTTTTGAGAAAATTAGAAGAAAGCCAGTCAACGAATTCAGCGTTATCAAAAGTATCAACAATAAATAATTTTAAAGTTGTGGAAACAGCAAGTCAATTAATTCATGTTTATTAGAAGGTATCAACAAGAACTTTCTTTTTTTTAAATGGAGCAATGACAAGCAGTCTGAAAATTCAAACTCAGGACATTTGTAAGAAGTGAAAGTAATGGGGTAACTATGAATTTTACTTAACAGATCTTTTATTATTGCTTATTAAAGGTAAATCTTAATTTATTGGTCAAAGCATTATTTTTTTTTGATACAGAAACATTAAAGGCTTGTTTATCGATAGTCATTCTCAATATCACATAACATAACACAAACACAGTTTAAATCTCTAAACTTAAATTTTCATTATTTTTTTTTATTAATTTTTTATATTATATATTGTAATATTGAAATGTTTTTTTTTTTATTGTTCTTCATTTGTTATGATAATGAGCAACCTATAAATATGCATTTATAATATTTTTTTTTATTTTATCTTGTTGCATATTAAAATTGATATAATGTATTTTATTTTATTTTGCTAAAAGGTTGCAAGAATATTTTTTATATATGTAATTTATGTATTAATCTCTAATATAGGGGTATACATTATAGGGTAAATTATAAAGCAGGAATCACATTTGAATGGAAGTGAAATAAAACACACAAGTTACATATAAAATTTATTTTTATGACATAATAAGTTAGGAAAGTCTTAAGTAAGCATTCCACGAAATATATTTTTTTTAATGCCATTTTAAGCCAGCTTATTTTAAAATATCCAAAATGACGAACTTGTATATAAAATTTTGTTATTGAATTAATGTAATAATAAGCCATTTATCTAATTAGTAAATTTGATTTTAAAGAAAGAAAAATACTTAATTGTAATTATTAATTAGAGAAAATATAACTTACTATTAAAAATTTATCGGCTGAACGTTTTCGAGGAACCATGCCTCATACTCATAGCCTTCATAAAAAGTGTAATTAATATATGCAAATGTAAATATTCAAATAAGCTACTGTTATGTAGCCCATTTTTTCGAGATCTCGAAGCATGTGTCCTTTCTATTAATGGCATGGATGTCTCCATTAATATAGAATGCCTCCCCTATTTTTCTCCTGTAATCATTTGGCTCTGAACATAAAATAATGGGGTTGGCAGGTATGAAGTTGTGCCCAGATTGTTTACTATGTTCGAAAAATACGGAGGATGTGTTGCTGTTCGTTTGAGCTCTGTTGAATGTGTAACGATGTTGAGCCAATCTGGTATTAATTGTGGCTTTCGTTTCCCCATAATATGTAGCGTGGCATCCGGCTTGAGGGCAGGAAATAGAGTACACCACGTGTGGGGTGAGCGATCGATCAATGTGGTCTTTAGAGTTATTGATCAACCTATTGGAATTGGGTGGAGTTCTGAATATTATGTTGAATTTATTGTTTAAAGTTTTCGTTAGTTTGCTGGATATTTTAGGGATGTAGGGGATTGTTAATCTAGGTAGATTAGTGCGAGGTAATTTATTGTTTATTGTACTATTAAATTTCATGATTTTCTTTTTAATGGTTTTATATTTGAATCCTGCTGCCAATAGATCTTTAGTATAATTGTTTATATTTTCCTTCCTATGTGCTTCGTATTTACACAGATGAAAGTTTCTAAACAAAAATGCATTAAGACCTGCAAATTTGTGCGATGCTGGTGAGTTAGAGTTAGGGTGGATACAGCTGCGAATTTCAAATGGTTTAACAATCATTTTGTAATCTATTGAGTGGCGATTTCTCGATAAAGAGAGGCCGAGATATTTGAGTTCTTTATTCTTTTCATATGTGATAGTGAATGACAGTTTGATTGAGTTTTGTAATTCACGTTGTATATTTAAAGTATTATTTTTAGAGGTTATGATGAAAATATCGTCTACATATCGTATATATGTGAAGTCTTGGTTAGTGTTGAAATATTTTGGAATGATGGATTGCTCGTATTTATTTAAATATATACTAGATAAAACACCACTAATAGGAAGGCCCATGGGTCAACCATCTTGCATGGTGTACCATTTGTTTTCGAAGAGTGTAAATATATGGGAATCAAGCCATGTCAGGAAGGCCATAATAAATTTAATTCTTTCATTAGGACAAGATACTCGTAACAGCTCTTCGTGCACAATTTGGATGGATACTTTTCTATTAATTGATCCATATAATTCCTTCACATCCATCGTAGCCATAACAGAACTATGAGAGATTTGAGTATTTTTAATTCTGGAGATGAATTGAAAAGACGAATTTATCGTGTAAGAGCCAAAATTAAGGTAATCTATAATTAATTGATTGATTAATTTGGCTGCATCAAAATAATGCACACCAGCAAAGTCCATCATCAATCTAAGCGGTTCGCCTGGTTTATGTAGTTTTGAATTGGCAAACATTCGGGGGGGGTCTAGTGGCAGAAGGATAAATCCTGTAATACTCAGATTTAGTAATCCCTTTGTCCCTAAAAGTCCGAAGCACGTTATTAATGAATTTATCTCGGTCTAGTTTAATATTAAAAGTGTTATCATGTACCAACTTTAATATTTTAATTTGGTCGTGCATTTTATTTTTGTAATCTGTGTTATTTAATAAAACAAAGTGATTGCCTTTGTCTTCTTTGAGACAAGTAATATTGTGTGTTTTGAAATATTGTTTAGTATTTAACACACTTTTATTCCATGCTTTATCTTTTTTATCAACCAAATTGCTATTTAATAGTTTAGCTATATTGGTGATGATAGCGTCTCTTTGTATGTTGTTAATGAAACACGCTTTGATATCCACTATTAGTTCAAGTTTAGGGGATGTCCAACTTCCTCCTACGTATTTAGGTCCGAGGGATAAAATTTTCTTGATTTCATATGGTGGTATAATTGAGGTTTTGTTAACGAACGCGTCTATATTAATCCTGCAGCGATTTTTATTTTGTTTAATAGACAAAAAATGTATTTTATTTTCAAATTTTACTATTTGAAATCTCTCAGTTTTATGCAGTTTATCTTGCATCCACTGGGGGATTACGTAGTTTGTAGTCATTTTGTTCCATCTGATTGTTTGCTTTTTGAAAGCATTTCTGCATCCGTAAGTTATATGTGCCAACAGTTGTTTCTGCAATTCATTCTTAATTTTAAAATTATTGTAAATTAATAGAACAATTTACAATAATTTTAAAATTAAGAATAAATTGCAGAAACAACTGTTGGCACATATAACTTACGGATGCAGAAATGCTTTCAAAAAGCAAACAATCAGATGGAACAAAATGACTACAAACTACGTAATCCCCCAGTGGATGCAAGATAAACTGCATAAAACTGAGAGATTTCAAATAGTAAAATTTGAAAATAAAATACATTTTTTGTCTATTAAACAAAATAAAAATCGCCGCAGGATTAATATAGACGCGTTCGTTAACAAAACCTCAATTATATCACCATATGAAATCAAGAAAATTTTATCCCTCGGACCTAAATACGTAGGAGGAAGTTGGACATCCCCTAAACTTGAACTAATAGCGGATATCAAAGCGTGTTTCATTAACAACATACAAAGAGACGCTATCATCACCGATATAGCTAAACTATTAAATAGCAATTTGGTTGATAAAGAAGATAAAGCATGGAATAAAAGTGTGTTAAATACTAAACAATATTTCAAAACACACAATATTACTTGTCTCAAAGAAGACAAAGGCAATCGCTTTGTTTTATTAAATAACACAGATTACAAAAATAAAATGCACGACCAAATTAAAATATTAAAGTTGGTACATGATAACACTTTTAATATTAAACTAGACCGAGATAAATTCATTAATAACGTGCTTCGGACTTTTAGGGATAAAGGGATTACTAAATCTGAGTATTACAGGATTTATCCTTCTGCCACTAGACCCCCCCCCCGAATGTTTGCCAATTCAAAACTACATAAACCAGGCGAACCGCTTAGATTGATGATGGACTTTGCTGGTGTGCATTATTTTGATGCAGCCAAATTAACCAATCAATTAATTATAGATTACCTTAATTTTGGCTCTTACACGATAAATTCGTCTTTTCAATTCATCTCCAGAATTAAAAATACTCAAATCTCTCATAGTTCTGTTATGGCTACGATGGATGTGAAGGAATTATACGGATCAATTAATAGAAAAGTATCCATCCAAATTGTACACGAAGAGCTGTTACGAGTATCTTGTCCTAATGAAAGAATTAAATTTATTATGGCCTTCCTGACATGGCTTGATTCCCATATATTTACACTCTTCGAAAACAAATGGTACACCATGCAAGATGGTTGGCCCATGGGCCTTCCTATTAGTGGTGTTTTATCTAGTATATATTTAAATAAATACGAGCAATCCATCATTCCAAAATATTTCAACACTAACCAAGACTTCACATATATACGATATGTAGACGATATTTTCATCATAACCTCTAAAAATAATACTTTAAATATACAACGTGAATTACAAAACTCAACCAAACTGTCATTCACTATCACATATGAAAAGAATAAAGAACTCAAATATCTCGACCTCTCTTTATCGAGAAATCTGCACTCAATAGATTACAAAATGATTGTTAAACCATTTGAAATTCGCAGCTGTATCCACCCTAACTCTAACTCACCTGCATCGCACAAATTTGCAGGTCTTAATGCATTTTTGTTTAGAAACTTTCATCTGTGTAAATATGAAGCACATAGGAAGGAAAATATAAACAATTATACTAAAGATCTATTGGCAGCAGGATTCAAATATAAAACCATTAAAAAGAAAATCATGAAATTTAATAGTACAATAAACAATAAATCACCTCGCACTAATCTACCTAGATTAACAATCCCCTACATCCCTAAAATATCCAGCAAACTAACGAAAACTTTAAACAATAAATTCAACATAATATTCAGAACTCCACCCAAGGTTGATCAATAACTCTAAAGACCACATTGATCGATCGCTCACCCCACACGTGGTGTACTCTATTTCCTGCCCTCAAGCCGGATGCCACGCTACATATTATGGGGAAACGAAAGCCACAATTAATACCAGATTGGCTCAACATCGTTACACATTCAACAGAGCTCAAACGAACAGCAACACATCCTCTGTATTTTTCGAACATAGTAAACAATCTGGGCACAACTTCATATCTGCCAACCCCATTATTTTATGTTCAGAGCCAAATGATTACAGGAGAAAAATAGGGGAGGCATTCTATATTAATGGAGACATCCATGCCATTAATAGAAAGGACACATGCTTCGAGATCTCGAAAAAATGGGCTATGTAACAGTAGCTTATTTGAATATTTACATTTGCATATATTAATTACACTTTTCATGAAGGCTATGAGTATGAGGCATGGTTCCTCGAAAACGTTCAGCCGATAAATTTTTAATAGTAAGTTATATTTTCTCTAATTAATAATTACAATTAAGTATTTTTGTTTTTACATATATGGAGAAATTAAAACCATATTTAGTAATAGTATTAATAAAATATAATTATATATCTTAATTGGTTTCTGAGTTCTTATTAAAATATTGTTGTATTTTTCTTGTCTTAATTCTATTGTTTTAAATGATCATCATCATCATCGCTCATAGATATTAAGAATCATCATTTGTAAATATTGAGCAATCACTTGCAACTATTAAGCACTCGCAAAATGTTAAGTAAACTAGAATGTTGATTTACCTTTAAGTATTTAGGGATTAAGATTGATAATAACCAAATTTTAATAATTATAGTTCAACAATAGAAAGCTAAAATTATGTTGTGACCATAAGTTTTGATCATCCTCATCAAAGATGGATATTGTATTATTGATTAAAACACCTTATAAACATGGTACTTTACATGAGTCATGATTGCCATCATCATTAATAAATGATAATCATTAAATCTAATGTTTAACATAATTAATATATTTAGTAAATAAGGATTTGTAGAAAGTTGAATATCATGCATAGAGATTCGTGATGATCAGTCATCATCACTAGTATTATTAAATCCTAGTTTTAACTATAAAAATATTTTAGTAAATAAACATAAACTTATATAAATGCTAGTGAATGTAATAATTAAATCCCAGTTTGACAAAGGATGATTTTAAAAAGTGCTTATGAGTTTATAAAGATAAATTTATTGTTGTGAGTTTATTAATAAGCTATGGCTGGTATCATCATCACTATTATTATCATTATTATTATGATATTATTATCATCATCATTATTACCTTTATATTGTGATAAATAATCTAGTTAAATGGCCATCAATATCAATAATGGTCTTCACGATGCTTGTTTAGAAGACATTAATAGGATTATACTTGTCTGTTCATCAATATACATAAAATGAGCTAGTAATATCTATAAGAGTCTTTGATCTATAATATAAATTTTGTTAATATTGGGATCTTGTAATTTTATTGATATAGATAAAATATAAGAATGTTATCTTTTTTATTCATTAGTCATCCAAGTCATGTGTAGTAAAAATGTACCGAATGAGTTTGGACTCAGTACACTCTAAACAAATATTTATCTAGATTTAAAACAATCTAGTGGCGCTCGTGGAAAACACATGTACTTAGCTAAACTGAATTAAGAGTGATATAATCCCTTTCCAACTTTATATCATATGTTTTATAAGTTGTCATGAATAGCACTAGTGTGTGCGTGTGACCATGAATGGTCTTATATGGTTGGAAAGAAGAATAGGAAGGATTCTTTGTTAAAAGAACCTAGTATGGGAGATAAGCATAATGCACTCCAGGAATCTCACCGTGGGTAATTTTATTCAGTTGCTATATTTAATATTATTTTATTTGATGACAATGGCCAGCATGTTTTATTGTTCAAATGACTTCCCCAATATCTAAATATCATTAAATCTTTAATGATGATAGTTTTAATTTTCATTGTTATTATTTTAAGTATTGAGAAATGAGATAATTTATTTATTTCATTATTAGCATGACAGAATTAATGTTTAGGATAGTTGCAAACGGGCTATAATGTTATATTTAATTAATTAGAAATAGACACCCAAATAGAGCATGATATGCATATATTCTTATTTATGTGTTGGCGTCATCCTTATTTAATTATAAATTGTATGTTAGCTAACACAGTAAATTCATTTCTCATTTAATGTTACTTTGTTAAAAATAATGAACCACTGGAGCATATCATATATCCTGTTCAGTGTTTAGTTATTGAATTATAGCAACTATCATTTAATCCCTCATTAATATATAGATTATAATCAGTCATAAAGTAACAGCCTTTTATCAACTTTTTTGTTTTCATCTTTATTTATTCATACTGTTCAAATGACAGATTATAAACATATCTTATTATAATAATTAATAATATTTATCTATTTATCGTCTATCTATTAATTTTCGTTACAATACATATAAGAAACATATCTAAAAAAAGGTGTACATGAAATTAAAATTTAAATATAAACTATATATGTCTTACTCACTGAGTCTTTCAAAAATGCATCCAGAATGTTGAGAGACTGATCTGACTCCAGAATTAATTGATGTTTGTGAATGATTGAGCTAAGATGAAATATGCACTGATATATATATATATATATAAATATGCACTGATATATATATATATGTCATATTATTATTACTATTTGCGGGATATTCCGTGTAGTGAAAAAGCTAAATGCTGACGTTTCAGTACAATATCAAGTACCTTCCTCAGAGCGTCCTCTTTCTCAAATCATAAGAATGCATGTGAGATTTAAAATCGTTTTTATCGTTTTCTTTTTCCTCATATTTAAATTCTATTGGTTGAGAAGTTTTAAAATTTATTTTTTCTTCCAATAGTTTCTTCCAAATGTTGTTAATCTTCTTTAACTCACACCTTTCATTTATGCTCTTGGGCCTTTTAAAAATCTCTATAGCTTCTCTTAGCAATCTCTGGTCATATTGTTCAATTTTTGCTAAAATATTTGTTTTTTCAAAATTGATATCATGATTTGTTAATTTAATATGAGAATAAATAGCTGATGAATTGGATTTTTCTTTCACTGCCAGAATGTGTTCTTCCTTTCTAATATTTATTCTACGATTAGTCTGTCCTATATATGTATGTGGACAGACACTACATGGAATTTCATACACACCATGACACTCCAAAGCAATTTTATCTTTAGGAAGAGGAAATATTTCACTAATTTTTTTATAAGTAGTGTAAATTGTGTGAATATTATTATTCTTTAAAATGTTACCAATTCTATCAGTTACTCCTTTAATATATGGCAAAATTGTCTTAATTTTTGATGTATCAAAATCTTTTTTCTTTTGATATGTATAAGCCCTATTAATAATTTTGTAATTAAAACCATTATTAAGAAGCATTTTATTAGTAGCAAAAAGGTCCCGGTGAAAATGGCTATCATCAGAAAGTCTCTTTGTTCTATCCAATAACGTCTTTGCCACTGAAAATAGTTGTGCAGACACTAGCTCGTTTTTTGACTTCTTTTTTACAGCCGCATTTAACAACGATGTCATCATATGTTAAAGATGCTAATCATTTTCTTGAGCTTATCCGGGATATTAAATTGACTAAGAATGATATTTTGGTAAGTTTTGACATTGTTTCACTTTTTACTAGTGTACCTGTAAATGAAGTGATTCAAGTTTTAAAAAATATTCAGTTGCCTAATTTTGCTGTGGTTTTGATTGAACACTGCTTATCGAATACATTTTTTGTTTTTGATGGGCAGATGTATAAACAAACATCAGGTCTAGCTATGGGTTCACCAATTTCTCCAGCATTAACTTCTATTTTTATGGAGGATTTGGGAAATAAAATTTTGACTTTAGCAGTTAAAAAACCATCTATATGGCTGAGGTATGTTGATGATACCTTTGTTATTTGGCCTCATGGTAAGCATGCTCTTGATGACTTTTTTAATTTTTTAAACTCTCTTCACAACAATATTAAATTTACCATGGAAATAGAAAATAATAATCAATTACCTTTTTTAGATGTTTTGATTGAAAGAAGGGAAGATGGTTCTTTATCCCATGGTATATATAAAAAAAACTAGCACACACTGGGAGATATCTGCATTTTTCCTCTCATCACCATCCTGCACAACTATTTTCAGTGGCAAAGACATTATTGGATAGAACAAAGAGACTTTCTGATGATAGCCATTTTCACCGGGACCGGTTTACTACTAATAAAATGCTTCTTCATAATGGTTTTAATTACAAAATTATTAATAGGGCTTATACATATCAAAAGAAAAATGATTTTGATACATCAAAAATTAAGACAATTTTGCCATATATTAAAGGAGTAACTGATAGAATTAGTAACATTTTAAAGAATAATAATAGTCACACAATTTACACTACTTATAAAAAAAATTAGTGAAATATTTCCTCTTCCTAAAGATAAAATTGCTTTGGAGTGTCATGGTGTGTATGAAATTCCATGTAGGGTCTGTCCACATACATATATAGGACAGACTAATCATAGAATAAATATTAGAAAGGAAGAACACATTCTGGCAGTGAAAGAAAAATCCAATTCATCAGCTATTTATTCTCATATTAAATTAACAAATCATGATATCAATTTTGAAAAAACAAATATTTTAGCAAAAATTGAACAATATGACCAGAGATTGCTAAGAGAAGCTATAGAGATTTTTAAAAGGCCCAAGAGCATAAATGAAAGGTGTGAGTTAAAGAAGATTAACAACATTTGGAAGAAACTATTGGAAGAAAAAATAAATTTTAAAACTTCTCAACCAATAGAATTTAAATATGAGGAGAAAGAAAACGATAAAAACGATTTTAAATCTCACATGCATTCTTATGATTTGAGAAAGAGGACGCTCTGAGGAAGGTACTTGATATTGTACTGAAACGTCAGCATTTAGCTTTTTCACTACACGGAATATCCGGCAAATAGTAATAATAATATGACATCTTTTATCCGTGAAAACATTAGAATTAACATATATATATATAACAAAATACATTTTTGGAAGGACTGAGCAAAATAAGTTTTTTTAAATCACTTTTAAATTATAAACAGTTTTTTAATCAAATAATCAGACCGCTGTTTTAACAGCTATTGGCTGTCTGAAAGTAATAGTAAGGCGCATGTGGAAGAATAGCAACCTTCCAGTCATTACTGATTTAATAACAACATGCGATTTAAACAAAATATTATTTAAATTAATTATGTATAAACATAGTAAAAAGATTTCTGTAAGAATTTTTTCAATGTTGAGATGAACATGTATTTTTTTTTTCTGAAAACAAAGATGAAATAAATATAATTTTTCAGACAGAGTTAAACCTTTTTTACTTTGTCTTACAGTTTTATTTATTGAATTCATTGCATCATCATCATATTTTTCCAACCCATTGTGAGTTGAATTTTTTTTTTTTTTAAATTGTCTATTCAAGTTGATAAATATTAATTCCAAGACAGACTTCAGCAATTGGTAGTTTTGTACTTTTTAAAATCGAAGCATTGTGTTGGTTTCACTAGTGTTAACTCACTTGCTTTTCTTAACAGTAATCATCTTTAATTCAATTTAACTAAAGCAAATTTTATAGAATTTAATTATCTCCAAAATTAAATTCTTATCTTACAGCTAAAACTAATAAAGTGTAAAATTATTGAATGAATAGGATAAAGTGACTGTAAAAAATATGCCATTTTAATAAAAGCATTCTTTCCTAATGAAAATGTCAATTGTTTTTCTGTGCTTATACATTTCTGTGAAAACATGTTTGCCTCTTTAAGGCATACCTACAATATTATATATTTATATAATTATTATATTTTCATTAATTTTTGAAACACATCTTAACACAAGCATTTTATATTCGTATTGTACACTTTTTTTCATTAAACAAATGGCTAATTATAAAAAAAAAAAAAATTCTTCTTTATGCAAGTAATTTGTAATAGTCAAAGAAGTAATATTTTTTACAATATAAGTTAAGTTTTTATGTTAAGACGTTGTTTCAAACATTAAAGCAATTTTAGTTATATAAAATATGAGATTGTAAATATGCATTCAAAAAGCAAAACATTTCTTCACAGAAATATATGGTACAGAAAAATAATTGATATCATCATTAGGGAAGAATGTATTTACTACAGTGGTACTTTTTTTACAGTCACTTTATTCCATTCATTTCACAAACTTTTGGATTATTTTACATTCTAATAATAAGGACAACTAGGCTCATCTACTGATTAATATTGCATGAATGGTCATCGTGGTGAATGCATTTAACTGCCATTCTATATTCCTAATTCACATCCTGACCATTTAAACGTTTTTCTATTACAATCAGATTTAGCTTCTTTTTATATACATGTTCCATAGTCAATCTATCTAGTTATACATCATTATGAGCTAAGTATAAGACTATTAAAAAAATATTCTTAAACTATCATTATTGAAAATTTGGAAAACTTCATGTGTAATCATATCTCTTTCACTAAACCACTGTCAAAGTTCATGGACAAATTAAAGGCTTTTTTTATATTGTTGAATAAACGTCCGAGTTGATTTTGAAACAACTACCTGAAAGTACTTATTTTATTTATTTTTATGTCACAGCGTTGACTGGAAAGCGAACTCGGGCCAGCTGCTTGGAAGGCAGCTATGCTAACTGCTAGACCACCAACGCTTAATCCTTATTTTGGAAATCTTCAGCTAATTAAAAGTATTTTCAACCTCTATGGGGTATTTGAATCTAATGGCCTTCATTGTTTTTCTGGCACTTATAAAAAGTGTTAAAATGCCTTAGACAAATTCCGAAGAATATGGAATTTTTGTTTTCGTTGATGTTGTTTCTTCGTTTTTGTTTTGTTTTTTTTTGTAAAATTTATTGTTAAAATTTTTTGGTACTTATTTAATTAACTTAAATGATTAGTAGCCTGTTATCTATAAAAAGCTCTTACCATATGATTCAATGTTTGAACCTAAAGTTCATGGACACAATAGTTATGCACAAATAAAAAAATGTCTGATAAGCTAAAAAAGTAAATAATGACACTTTGATAAAAATAAAATAAAATAAACTGATCACGAATAAGTAAGTAACTCTGATATCTTCTTATTAAAAAAAAATTCCAATAATAAAAATGTCTTTATAATATGCTGTTTTGATGCTTTGATTAGCACATAAACCTATATTCTAAACTAAGAATGTTATCTGATTTACAATTTTGATTAAGTAAATATATGGATTACTAGAAAAATATTATTTTGATTGATAATATTCTTACAATGTGTAATTTATAAGACATATTATCATAACGTAAAACCTGTTTTAGAATATATATTTTTTTTTAATGAGCTAAGAGATCTAGTTGTATTTTTCCGCGAGGACTTTCCAATGTTATCAACAAAATGCTTTTACCTTTTTCAAATCCCTGGAGGTTTTTTTTTTTTCTTAATTTTACAAAGTTGAATGACTAGAACAATTTTTTTACGAAAAAAATAGTGAATTTTAATTTGTAGTAAATGAACTTTTAATAATAAAACGCTATTACTGTTGGACAATTTGGACTGTCATTTAATATCGGATCTAAAAAAATATCGTCTTTTACCTAGTAAGTATTTTAATTAAGTATTAAATTAATAAGCTAACAAAAATATGTGATTGTTCAATTTTAAATATTAAAAATATATATAATTTAAATTAATGGATATCCTTGAACTAAGTTACGTGATGCTGGTATTAAAAATAAGAATATTTATAGATTGTAATATAATAAATATTTACCCGTTAAGAAGAATTGTTATAATATTACAAAATTGTTAAGAATTTAATACGTAAATGAATAAAATAGGTATATTCAACTTTATTATACACGCACTTGCAAGTTATATTTATAAACGTACAAGAAGAGGGGATGTATATACAAAATAATTTGCGAACTTTTATTTTTATGAAAATATTATATATAAGTACTTATTGGATTATATATAATAGATAATGTGGGTTTACTTTATAATGAAATTTTGATTTACAACTTCATTATTTTTAAGCAATGTGGCTATTATTAACAATAAATAAGTAAGCTAACTTTTAATATGCTGCGTTTAACAAAAAATTTCGGAACTTCAACGTATTTTGTAACAAATCTCTAATTATAAACATGTAACCACTGTACAAAAATATAATAAACTCGATTAAGTATATACCTCTGGAATCCGATATATATGATCTCAAAGCTCAGAGTTTATCTTGTCACAAAGGTAAAATAAATTAAAAGTTAAGGAAAAAATCAGAAAAAATAAATAATTATATAAAAAAAGAAAGTCTCATGGACTAGTAACTACATAATATTTAATGCTGTATAAGATATATAAAAGAGCCAAAAATTATTACATATCTATACAAATATAAAATTCAATATTTTATTATATTTACTGCGAAACTAATACAATTCATAAAAAGTATTGAAATATTGAATTTTAAAAAATTCTAAAATTATGCTGTTTCTAATTATTGCTGCTCTATATTGATAAGTATTGCTCATGTGTGAAGAACTTATTTTAATCTTTTCATTTTGTTTTAATTTCTAAGTATGGGATCATAAATAAAATTATGCGAATGCCTTAGGCATAATAGTTGGTTCACTTACTTACAGTTTCCACAATCTGATAATTAAATCTGGACTAGGTAAAACAAATTAGTATTTTTGTTCTACATACGCCTACATTTTAAGATAGCTGATTCATATTCGACTGAACTTTTTATTGACTGACTATTGGATATTTTTTTCAATTATACCTTAGAGAGCAAAATAACAAAGGCATAATTTAATTATAATTGTTGCTTTTTGGGGACTGATGAAAAAGTTTTTTTTCTTCCTAAAAATTTGTTATTTAAAAACATTTTAACTTTTTACCTATATATCTTGTAACAGGAACCCTTCTTCAAAACAAACTTGGTCACAACTATAACTGGTTTACTTAACCAATCATACACTATGATTAGCATACTGATGGACGTTATCAGTCTAAAGTCTATTAATGATAACGTTAACTCCACACAGTAATATTTTCTGTTCATTGTGGATATCTTGCCTAAGTTTACTAGAATATTTATTAGTTCTGGCTGATAATATTATTATAAATCTAGAATGGCACCACTATTAACCTAGATTTAAACTTCTACCATTTAAAAAAGATCCACTTAGCTCTGGATATAACTTTGAGGCTCATGAAACTCACTAATAATGTTTCACTACTCAATTAATTGATGAAATGCATAAATAAGAAGTCAACAAGCATAATAGATGTGACAATAACAGTTTTATTTCATGTAGGCTTTCTTTACATTCTTTCACACAATAATTATTACTATCCTTGGCAAAAAATCTGCATCACTAGTAACAACAGTATTGTATTATCTTTTCTTTTAAACTAAATAAAATATATATATCTTTATTACCTAGATGTCATTTCAAGGTTAAATTTATATATGTGAGAAAAAAATCATATTAGAAATAGATAATGCATACTTAAAAAAAATACAAAATATAAATATATATCCATATAATTCTATAATTAAAAATCACTTCTTTTCTTTTCAAAAACTTTATTTGATATATATATATATATCCACTTATTTCCAACGTTTCGACTATCTTTACTCTATAGTCATTTTCAAGGATCTAGAAAAAACATTACATTATAAACAAACTTCATATAATAAAAACAAAAATAATCAAAAACAATATAAAGCATATAAACCCCATAAAATTTAAAAATAAATAAAATATATTAAAATCAATTAAATTAAAACCACAAAACATACACCACACTTACTTGACTCCCTTCTCAAAAAACTTTCCCTTTTTACATTTTTTATCCAAAAAACCAATTGTTACAATAAAAAAAAGAAGTGATTTTTAATTATAGAATTATATGGCTATATGTACTGTATATTTTTGAAAAGAAAGAAGGATTGAGTCGTGATTAGAAACAGAAGTAAATGGATAAATATATATCTTATTGTACAGTAAATCCAAACATAATATTTAGAGTAGATGGATTAATGTAAAGAAAAAATTAATATTGCTTGAAAGTTAACAATTGAAAGAAAGAAAAAACAGTATTTATATAATGACAAAAGTGATAACACTTAATTTGAGTCTTTAATCTTTTGTTCTTTGATTTTTTTTTCTTTTTTCTCTGTCAGCAAAACATAGTTATTCCAAAAAAAAAAAAAAAATAACACTTTTGACCAGTGATAATAATCCTAGTGAAAGCTTTTTTTTTTACTTTTCTTTCATTCACAGAGTTCTATTTACAGTTTAAAAGTTCTCCATCCTCTAGCTACTCCTATGACACAAATTTATGCAACTAGTTTTTTAGAAGTGTTATGGGTTTCCAAAAGTGTGTTATGGCTTTTCTTTATGAACAATCTGTGTTTTGCTGGTAATTATCTATCTTTTTTTTTTGTTTTTTCCTTGGTAAATACTTTTAAACATTCATGTATGATAGAGTTGGAATGGAGCAATGAAATTTTTTTAAGCTAAGTTATTCAGGCTAACCATTAATTTCCCTTTCTTTTTTTGTGGCACACCATGTAGCCCAAGATGCATTATAAAGTTTTTTCATCAAGAAATTTGTTTAATATTTACCTTATACATATGCATAAAGTACAAAACTAGTGCATATTTTATTTCTTATGCACTCTTTTTTTATTTTTTAACTTTCAGTGTATATATGCATATCAATATTTTTTTCAAACTGTAAATTGATTGACTGCTTTATTTTTTTTTTATTGACAGTCTTTGATAGTTTATTGAATCCCAATTGCTCTATCAAGCTCTATAAGATGTTTATCAATAAGCAACTTAATTAAATATCTCCTTTAGTACTATTGATAATGATTGTTTTATAATAAATGCAGGAAGGACAACATCATGATTAATAATCATGAATGGAATCAGAGAAAGGGAAAACAGAAAAAAACAATTTTTAAGAATGTTATTATTATTTTTTTAGCACTACAACTTATTCTGAATTATCACACTTTTATAAACTTCAAAGTTAGTATCATGGATTTGATAATGCTAATCAATATTAGCATTATGTTTGATATTAAGACTTTACTTACTAAGGGTTTTACAATAAAAATGTGGTTGATTGTTAGCTACAATATATGTACAAGATTAGTATATATACTTTAATCTAGATATAATTAAAAGATATTTGAACTCAGACTTTCAAGCCCCCTTAGTCATCCACTATGTTATATATATATTGTAACAGTCAAGTTTGTACATTCGCGTAACAGAATTCAGAATCCAACCAAAAGAGACCGAAGCTGACTAGACTAGGACTGTGACATCCCGAGTCCGACCACACTTCAACTCGTAAGCCAGGATTCCAAGACTCAAGACCCTACGAATGACCACCTTGAAATTACACGTAGTATACCTCTTTCCACACGGCTGACATAGGTCACGGAGAAGCAATAAGACTCTGATAATTAAGAGAGGTTCTTAATTGACTAAAATATCACTAATTTTAATTTAACTTAATGCATAGTTTTCACATATATAGGCTATAAATAATAATTAGAATTGGATTGAATTAGATCAATAATGAAACAGAGAACGAAATACATTAAATTAATTATATATTTATTTACAATTGGCATAGCTATATATTACTTATTTACAACAGCATTCAGCGTAGAATGTACGCAAATATTTGGTAATTACAAGAACACATTCTCTTTTTATATACAGTTCAAAATAGCTTTATATAAATAATTTTTATACAATTCAAAATAGCTTTATATAAATACTTTCATTTAATTTTCATAAATGGGTTTAACATGTGCCCATCTTATGAGTTGCTTTTCAATTAATACATAATCAATCACTACGTTATGCCTATAAATCTCGATAAGCCAAATCCTATTACATTTGTGGCTGGTATATAAATAATTATATTAAACTTTGATCATGAATTCATTTACTAAAATATACAATATAATTTAATAACGAGCACATAAACCAGCTCAAGTAATGATCGATCGAACATGGCTTTCGAGAGAAAATTTCAGAATGCTGAAAGCGTTAGGTTAAAGTGGAAGAGTTGGCTGCATAAGATTTTACCAATGCACTATGGCACAGGTAAACAATAATAGAAAAAGTCGCTTTGCGGATGGATGAAATAACTTCAGGGTTCTTGCGACAAACGCCGGTACCCTGTAACCGATCGCAATGCTGTGTAAAAAGGAACATTGTGTTCAGGAATGGTGGGGGTCTTACATGCTAACCTGGCCTTGGCTCAGGCTTTGCTACTGCTCTACCCTATAAGAGAAGATGTGCTGGCAACACCGTGGCTCCATCTTAAGATACATATATTACGTATAGCAGCAAAACGAGAATATTTTTATAAAATAAGATCACATCCGCCAAGCAAAGAATGGTATATTTCATACTATGAAATACGAGTTAATAGCATATTAGCTCTATCAAATTGGGACCAACTCTTGCGTAGCCTGATAATAAATGTCTATGCTACTAAAGGGAATATTATTACATCTGTACTTTGACATGTTCGATCTATTAAGTTACTTATAGATAATAAATATTTAAGGAGGAAAAGTATATTTCTATGGACTTAAGAATTTAAATGTCAAATATACTTATATGATCAAGGCTAAATTTAATTCTAAATAAAACTATAAGATTAAGGGTTTAACTGGTTGATCAAAAGAGCCACATTTCGCATATTAAATCATTTAAATAATAAAAAAAATAGGATTTTGAAACAGCGTAGAAAGTTGATGCTACAAACAAATTATACGAAGATTTTCAAATAATATCTTCTTAAAATATACATGAAATTAAGTGCTCACTGTTTCGAAATATTGGCATATGAAATATAATAAGCATTTAAAATAAAATAAGCAAAGAAATATAGACACAACCACAGTGATATAACTTTAAATTAGACACTTATAATGTACTTTAAATGAAAGGAAAATATAAATAAGTCAGATTATTTAAACTTTAACACATTAAATTTTGATAGCAAGTGACATATTTGAAATATTAAATGGATTTTAAGTTTTGATTACAGTTTAGCTTTATCATTATTTTAAAAAGAAAGTTAGCTAACTTATATAGATATATTTACATAAAGAATTACACAGAGCTCTGCGGTTTGAAAAATAAAATGGTACTGGTATTTTATCTGGACTGCAAGTTCTTGGCTGTAGTTTTGGTGAATTTTACTCAGCGGCTGGTGGCATCATCTTTCCCATTATGTTAGGCTTGTTTCTTCTATCGGCATAATGGTGGTTTAGGCATTTCGACGAGAGAAACCCCATTCTCCCGCGGAGTAACAGCAACAAGATGCCCACTTTTAGCTGGACATGTTAAACATTAACAATTGTGAAGACTGGCTGCAATTCTCACTAACAATATGGCTGTCTATCCCTTGTTAAAAAATACAGAGTATTTATATGTTTTCCTTATCGGAATCTCCCGCCTCAAGACTCACTAAACTCAGGAATTTAATTAAATATTTTTCAATTTATAATCCAGATCTTTAAAATCTTAGATAACTTATGTTAGAAACATTCCATAAGCTATTATAATTAAGATTTTTCGTTGCAAACAATTGTCCAATTTAGATTTTAAAATAACTTAAATCTTATCTAAGGAGATTTTAATTAGTAAATTTTGAACTAGTTTTACTTTTTACGAATTCCAGGTGTGGTCGTTAATGACACTTGTTTACAATCAAAAATCTTTTAATTACTTGACCAGCTTTTATTTTTAATCTTACATATAATAGAAACTCTTTCTATTTAAAAACAACCTTTTAACATTTTTTTTTAAAACGAAAACATTTTAAACATATTTATTAAAAATAATTTACAAACATATTTTGATATAGCTTTTAAGTATATTTTTGATAAACTTTTCCCTGAAATATATTTAAAACAAGAAATCTTTTAACAATTTTAAAGAAACATTTAACCGCTAATTATATTATTGGTTGTATGAGGTAAAAATCAAATCTTTTAATTGGCCAACTCACAAACTGAAGACAAAGCCTATTGTTAAAACATATTCGCCTATAATATTAAATTCAACTCAGATACGTTTATAAAAAGTATATTACTAATTTTTCAGGTTATGAAGAGAACAAAAGTTCTTTCAAAAATAAATTGCTATTTATTTATTCTAAAATATTCAATTTCGGCAACATAAAAGCTATAATATAAACAAAAAGGTCGACTTTTACATTATAGAAAAGTAAATATTTCTTTTAAATATTTCTTTAATATTTTTACTAAAATCTTCAATATTTTTCGAAAATAATTTTGTTTTTTTAGTTTTTTTTTTTTTTAAAACTAGTTTAATTTCTGAAATTATATATTTTTAATACTTAAAATTGGATTCGAAATGAAAATCTCAGCGTTTTTCTTTATTTTCTTTGATCAGGCGGTTTCTTTGTTTTTTCCAGCCAATCAGAATGTCTTTTTCGGCTGAGAGCATGCTAAGAACCAATCACAAATAATGTTCTTTCTTTGTTTAGGTTTAAATGCGTTTTTTTTTTATTTTTTACTTGTAAAATAAGTCGGAAGAGGGCACCATCTTACAGAACTTTTAAAAACCTATTCAAAACCTATCAAACGAATTTTTTAGCATAAGAACTGGCTGAGTTAGAGTGACATCAGATGTCTACGAGGAGCCTCATAAAAGATGGTTGAAGAATTAATAGTATTTTTAGATAACGGCTTTTACATATTTTAAATCATGTCTTTCTTCTATATAGCACAGATTATATATCCACATACAAAATTACACTATTAAACAACAAAATTAATAATTTACTCTTAACTTAAATAATATAATAAACATTTTTAGAAATATTAAATAACTTTAGGATGCTATAATTTTACTAATCCTATCTAATTATAGTGTTGGTTCGCACGAAAATATATAATACTGTTTATACAGACAAGAGCGAATTTTAGATTTATTAACATTTAAATAGGTTCGAACTTAGCACAGATGAGAGTGTCATTAGGTTTGATGGTGAAATGATAGGGGCTTGGAAAGTTATCATTTCAATATATTGTAATGGACCATAAAATACTATCAACAGTCCTTTAAGAATGAGTTATATATTTAGGTTATATACTCATCCATACCTCTAAAGATCTGACAGATACTGACAGCCAAAAGAATGATTAGCATTTCACAATTTTGTGTTAGATAAAAGAATTCAATCACTGCTCCTAAAGTAGACAATGTTCCATGAACACTCAGATGATCATCACATTTCAGTCTCTCTAAGGTACTACAACCATAATAGTTTTCTGCAAACACTATTGCACTGCCCTGCTTACACCCAAGTCTTAGGGGCTATTATTATAAAATATTGCCTTGCTCATCTTTGGGAGTCTTAGAGACAAATATTATACATTATATCAAAAAGAACTATACCTTACTCTCTCTGAAATCTTAAAGGTAAAATCATGGCAGGACTACTGTTAACTGCTTCATGATAAATAGTAACTAACATGATAATTTGGGTTGGAACAGTGAATGAGATCAATCAGTCACAAGTGACATGAATACATCACATCCTCAAGACAATGACAAAAATTCCCCATCCAACATCAATACTTGCAACACAACCAACCAACCTTCATCAATCAAATATCCAATCCAACCTTAAAAACTATAGATTTTCTACAACAAAATATGTAACGGACTGTAAAACCCTTTAGGATGATACACCCAGAGCCTTCTCTACTTACAGGTCCTATTACTACTTGGGGTTCTAACTCAGTGTAGACATTTGCCTTTAACTCTGCTCAAGGATGGATTTAAATAGGATGGCAATAATATGACCTCTATATAGATCCTTCATGGCTATTGCTAATAATATATTTTAAAAAATCTGTATACATGTATAATAGCTATTTGGTGAGTGAAGTATGAATGATGCTTAATAATCTAGAGACCAGAGAAACAAAGATTTTAACTTCAAACAACAAATATTTATTTATGAAATCGGGGTTAAATTTATAATATTTATGAATTAATAAAATATATACATGAATATAATAAAATATTGATTTATCTTTAGTACAATAAGACTAGCTATGATTTAAATATTAACATATTAATTGAAATAAAAATTATAAAATTATATGTCCTTTAAATGTATCTCAAGGTTATGTCCATGAATTGCTAATTTGTGTATTGTGGATATAGTTTATTCCTAATGCTGTTAATCATTTAAACAAGAAAATGTTATATATATTTACTTATTAATTAGTTTGATTTTAATATATTAATTGTCTAATAAATGTAAATATTTAAAATCTTACCTTTTGTCTTTACGTCATTGTCCAGTTTAATTTAAGCATTCAATTACCCTAATATTTTATTTACAAACATATATAATATTTGTATATTTCTCTCCCTATAAAAATCTAAACAAATGGGTTCTTTTTAAAAAAAAATGTTTGCTACAAATGAATAAAAGGGTGATAAAAATTTATAACTCAACTCTCAGTATACATTTAAAAAAAAGAGATATTTAAAACATAAAATTAAATGAAATTTCAGAATTCCTTGAAATAATAGCAAGTTAAATTTTCAAGAGCAGCTTCTGTATTCTTAGTAGATAATGTCTTTCTTTTATTCACATATATTAAATCATGTTAAACATTCCAAGCATTAACAATTCCCATGACGAAATCGAATTCCTGGGCATTTGATTTTAAAGCCATCGCCTTTCCAATTCCATCCCAGATCATTCCACGTTGATTTAAACATTAAATATACCAATGAATATTATCCTCCATCACTTTCCAATGACACCAAGGGGATAGAAAGATCCCCTGACTCTTAATTAACAAAATTGCATTGTTAGATATTATTTACACACATATAAATTGTTAAATATAAATCTTTTTCCAAGGCTTGCGTTATAATATAAAACAAACACTATTTCTATGCAGTTTTTATTTATATATATATGAGATGCATGATAAAGATTTTACTTTAAAAGTAATAAAAATTAGTGTTAATAAAGTTCTATTTCATCATTAGTTGAGTTTATCTTTTACAAGAAACATTTTATAGTAATTATATTTTTGACAACGATAAATAACTATGAAGCTCTTAGCATTTATTTGAACGAACGAAAGTTCATCAATTAAACAATGTCTTTTTTCCTTTTTTAAAATATTTTATACTAGTAAATAATAAAAATGCAAATATTAAACAGTTTATTTTTAATAACGAAAGGAAATCATAATAATTAATATAATAACAATTAAAATATTCTTATTCTACAACTTTACTTCCATGCCTCCATTCGAACAAACGAAAAAAACTAACAACTAAAAATTCCTGTTGCTTAGTTTTTTTTCATGTTCCAAAATCAACAAAGGTTTACTCTTTTTTTTCTTTTTTAAACAAAAGAAACTTGGTTACTAAAATTTAATGTCAAATATTTTCTTTATTATTTTTGTCATGTCATGATTTAAAATCTTACACATTCATGTATAGATGTGTGTATGTAGATATTTTATTTTACATTTAATAAAAAATAAATTTGTTCATTCCTTCATTTTTTTTTAAACAAAAGAAACTTGGTTACTAAAATTTAATGTCAAATATTTTCTTTATTATTTTTGTCACATCATGATTTAAAATCTTACACATTCATGTATAGATCTGTGTATGTAGATATTTTATTTTACATTTAATAAATAATAAATTTGTTCATTCCTTCATGAATATATGGTTATGTTTATATATACATATGTGTGTGTATGTCTCCAAATATCTAAAAAATTATGTTTTAAAAGTTGGCTGCCTATTTAATCTTTATACATGTTATCCTAAAACATCAGTTACTTATTATTTTTTTTTATAAGGATTGGGCATCACCTTACATTTCCCCCACCCTTAAAAGGTTAAAATTTAGACCATTGTCAAAATTTTAGCACATAAACAAAGGTTTGGATGGTTATCATGTTGGATAATTTTATTCTTTTTAAATAGGGAGAGTTCTAATGCTGTCATACTTATTTTAATTTACTCATCAATATACATTTGCTTTTTTATATTACTCATTTTTGTTAGATTCCTATCCTTATCTCTTTCATCTTAACATTGAATTACTGTCATCATTAACATTGTTCCTACTAACTTTACCAGAATTACTAACTATATGATGGTTGAATACTCTGAATTCGACTGGTTAAGTGTCTGTTTCAGAAGGCACGTATTTCGGTTTGTCAGCCTTTATCCTGCTCCCTAGGAGTCTTATTGGATTTTTATAAGGTCTGAACCATTCCCACATTGTATGGGTCAATTCCCACATCTCAGCCAATTCTAAGATACCTCAATAAAATGTTTCAACATTAATTTGAGTGCATCCTCATCACCTCTATCTACTCTAGCTATTTACTCATGAACAATGCTGTCTTTCTCATTACAATATACTTGCATATACCCATTTACATTTTTTATAAACTTTTCTTTCACCTACTTTAATCATGATCATCTGTTTATGAATAACTAAGCTTCTGTACTTGGCAGTTCTTCTTGACAACCACTGTATGGCTTTAATATCTGAGCATTATAACTTCCTTTTATTTCTCCATCAATATTTAACCAAAATGCATTTGGGCCAGCTTGTTTCACAATAGCATATGGTCCAGCATATTGTTGACAAAACTTATGATAAACATTATCCATTGGTTTACTTGGGTTATGTGTTCTCACAAAAACCTTGTCTCCAATCTTAAAGTGATGTCTACTTTTCTTCCCCTTCTTATTTCTAAAATTAGATTTATTAATTAACTGTTGGCAAGCCATTTGAATTTTAGTTTCTATGTCATAGTGATGACATTCAATTGGAGGTTGGTATTTTACAAATAGCGAAGGAATAGGTTGGTTAAAATGTAGTTGGATGGGTGCAAATCCAGTAGATTCATTTGCACCCCAATTTATGTAATTCACTACCCGTTCTGTCTGCTTCACCCACCCCCTATGCTCATCCTTTAGGTAAGTCCTGAACAAACGGCCAAGCTCCTGCATTATGCATTCACAAGGGTTTGATTGTGGATTTCTAATGGAAGTGAGCACGTGTTTGATTTGTAGTTTCTTCATCCATCTTTTCCATTCCTTAGATAGGAAAGGTGTTCCATGGTCTGACAACTGGTTTTAGGCTTTTCTATCTTGGAAAAATTGAAGAGTGTCTAATACCCTGATTGTGTGTCTGGTATTAGCCTGGGTTGTAGGGTAAGCAGAGACATATTTCGAAAAGAGATCATAGGCGACCAAGAGATACCTTTGCTTATTGAATGGAGGTAATGGTCCATAATAATTGATCACCAAGATCTCATTTGGTCTTTCAGGAATTATTGATTTTAATGCCTCACTATAATTTTGGTTTACTGGGTTAGCTTTTAGGCATACTAGACAATCCTGGAGTGTTCTCAAGATATCTTTATACATGCCTGTCCAGTAAAACCAAGTTTTCATAGTATGTTCTGTTTTACGGGCACTGTAGTGTCCATACAAACAGTGAATATACTTTATGAGTGGGGCACATAAAATTGTAGGTATCATTACCTTCCACTCTACAGTATTTGAATCAATTTGATAGAACAAGACCTGATTTTCTATCTTATAAAGTGTAAGATTCTTGGGCACATTCAAAACTTCTCCTTTTAGGGCTCTTATGACTAAGTTTAAATTTGGATCTTCAAATTGTAATTTGGGCAACCTTTCCAACTCATTCTCTACATTACTATCGATTATTAAGTCGACATTTGTAATGTAGGCATCTTCTACAGATAGATGGTTTTGATCTGACCGACATGGATTCTGACTAAGTATATCAGCTGCTGTGTTCTTGGATCCTTTGCAATACCTCACAGTGTAATTAAATTCCTGCAACAGCAGACTCCACCCCATTAGGTGACTGTTGGTCAAATAACTGTGGTTCAGGAATTTGAGGCTTTTATGGTCTGTGACCACTATCACCTCAGATCCGAGAAGCATCTGTTGAACTTCTGGAAGGCCCACACTATAGCTAGTGCCTCCTTCTCAGTTACCATATAATTCAACTCTGGACTTTTCAGGAGTCAGCTGATAAAGTACAAAATGCCCGGTTGTCCATCTTCCTAGATTTGGGATAATTTTACCCCTAACCCGAAACCACTGCTGTCAGTTTGAACGACAAATGGTTCATCAAAATCAGGGAAAGCCAAAATTGTTTGCTTTAAAAACCCTGTTTTGATATTTTCAAATGCCCTCTCCTGTTCTTTGGTCCAATTCCAATTTCAATAAAGGTTCCATATGGTCAGTAAATGTTTTGTAGAAATGGTGGTAAAAATTACACAAAACTAAGAATGACTGAATTGACTTTTTATTAGTAGGCCTAGAAAGGTTTTGAATGGCAGAAATCTTATCTGGGTGAGGTCTTTTCCCATTACAACTTATGATATGACCTAAGAAGACTACTTGATCAGATGCTAGGGTACTTTTCTTGAAGTTGATTTTTATTCCTTTGTTAAAGCACTCCTGGAAAAAGGTAGTGAGTTCTTGAAGATGTTCTTCAATGCTGGATGATGCAATAATCACATCATCCACATAAATGGTTATGATTCACTTAATCTCAGGAGAAAGGGTCTTATCTATACATCTAATTAGACCAGCACCACTATTGATTAACCCAAGTGGCATCCTATTGAACTGATAGGTAAAACCTTCGTACTGAAAAGCAGTATACTGGCGATCATCAGGAGAAGCTCAATCTGCCAATAGCTGGAAGTCAGATCGAAGGTAGAAAATACCTTCTTGTTTCCAAATCTCATGAACAACTCATGAATGGGTGGTGGAATATTTCTGTCTGGAACAGTGATTTTGTTTAGCTGCCAGCATCCAAACAAAATATCATCGACCCATCTTTCTCCTTCACAGTTACAACTGGATTGCAGTAAGGTGAAGAGCATTTGGAAATGATCCCCCAATCCAGCATTTTGTTGATCTGTTTGGATATTTCCTGCCGATATTGGTACGGGATAGGAAATGATCTGGATTGAAATGGTTGGTCATCCTTCAATTTAATTCTCTGTTGGAAATGGTTGGTCATCCTTCAATTTAATTCTCTGTTGGAATCTGGGTATAACTCCTGGAATCTCTGAAAAAATTGGATTAAACTGATTAATTATAGATTGTAACTCTTCTGCACTTTCATTATCTAATAGATTGGACTCTGCGAGTTTAGTGTCTATAAGTGCTTCAGGAATATTTGATACAATGCAATCAACTTCAGGTAGGCCATATTTTGGAAGCAATGTCATCTCCAAGATCTCATCATCAATCCTAACTATTTTATTGGAGAAATCAATAATACAGGGGTGTAAGTGTAGGAAGTTTACCCCTAGTATGACATCATGGATCAAACCATTTAATATCAAAAACATATGATAGAGGATTGCCTGACCAAAATTTATTTCAATCCAAACCTGTTTCTGTGCAAGCTTTGCCTTCCTATTGTTAGCCATGGTAACCTGTACAGATTTCAGGGGCAAGATTTTAACCTGGGGGTTCTTGTTCAGAACCTTCTGATACAGTTTGTCTGAAATGACAGAAATCTGGCTACCAGAGTGTAACAAAGCTTTAATTGGCAAATCCTCAAACAAAGCCTCTATCATGGGACAGCTCTGCAAAACAAATTTGGGTGCCTTGTCTTCCCACAAACATGTCATATTGGTGATTTCTCCATCTATTATTGGTATCTTGTTCCTCATTGTATTTTTGGTTCCTTGAGGTGAGGAACTAATCCTCAAGCACCTTTCTAGTTTAGTTTCTGCTTAGTTTTGGATGCATAATTACTGCATCCTGGTTTTGGTGAACCATTTGGGGTACTAGGGAAATTTCTCAATGATTCACCATTATTGAATCTATTCCTCTTGGGTGACCACTATTTGGTGCAATGATTTGATTGGCTTTTCCTTTCCAGTGTCTGGGATCATTGTTGTTTTTCTCTTACGATAAAATATGGCATTAACGTTTGCCTCATCTTTCCTCCTCTCTGGTGCCCTGATGGATAAATCAGTATTATTCATATCCATACTGTTTAACAATTCAGCAACATGCTCAATATTCCTAGCATTTGCACACATCAGTGATTGCTCTATACATAAAGGTAAATTCCTTTTAATATTTGGATGATTTCTGTTTCCCTAAAACAATATGTGTTAAACATACATAGCTTTGTAACTTGTCACCTAAAAAACTTTGTGTTTCCCTGGGTGCAAACCTATATTTTTCCTGGAAAAGTTGGTACAAAATGGCTTCCTGTTTATCTCTGTTCCAAAAATTCTTAACCAATAGAGTCTGGTAATCATCAAATGTGGATGAGGTCTGGAATAATGACTCCCACCACATTAAAGCATAACCTTGGAGGTGACTATATGTGATTATAATTTTTTCACTTTCAGACAAACTTCTATTCACCATGAAATAAAGCTTTAAGCTTCTCAAATGTTCAATTGGAGCTTCATTATTGAAACTTTTAAAAACTTTCAGTTTCACAAATTGGTTAATAGCATTTATCTGCATGCTGGTTACATGAGTCTTATTCATTTCTTATGTACTTATTTGTGGATTCATGAGGAAATGAATCATCTGGTTGTGCTTCATCTATATGAAATTAAAAACTTTCAGTTTCACAAACTGGTTAATAGCATTTATCTGCATGCTGATTACATGAGTCTTATTCATTTCTTGGGTACTTATTTGTGGATTCATGAGGAGATGATTGACATCAGCTTGATATTCATCTGGTTGTGCTTCATCTATATGAAATTCATGGATGCCATTCGCTTCAGGCATCATATGAGATTGAAAAGTGGATTCTTCATATGGGTCATTTGCTTCTTGTAAATCACTAAAAGCTACTTTCAAATGTGCCACATCATAGTTCCAATCTTCCCAGTTGTTTTGTATCCTCTTTTCACTTTCTAATTGTGTTTTCATATGAATTGGTATTTTTGAGTTAATTTGGAACTTATCTCTCGATGACTGTTGCTTCATCGCTTCATCTAAACTATCGATTCGATTCTGTGTTTCAGTGGTTCTCTCCATAAGTTTTTCTAACATTGTTTTGCCTAACAGAGCATCTGCTTCCATAGAAAATATATAATGTCCAAGTTGTTGTAAATGATGATTCACAGCTTGCATCATTTTCTCTTGATCCCCATTTTGTGCACTTTGTTTAATCTGGAGTTGGCTTAATTCCATCTGTATGGCTTCCAAATCTCCTTGAACTTCTTTCTTGTGTTTTTCTTGACCCTGACTCATTTTTTCTTTAGTGGATTCCTGGGCTTGGTGTACCTCCTTAATATTTTTATCAGTTTGGATGGTAATGCTTTCTTTAAACCCAGTAAATCACTCTTGACACTGCAAGTTCACTACATCTATATTTTTTTCTCACTCTTCTACATTTCGCTTTAATTCCGTACTACTGTTATGCACTTCATTCATCTCTGAAGATAACTTCTCCATGGCTGTCGAAAATTTCATTTCAATGCCACTAATTTTTTCTTAACTTCCTCATTAAATTTGTCAATATCAGCCTTAGTTACCATGTTGCTTATTTCAGCCTTGATTATATTCATCTGATTGCTCATGGTATCCATCTGACCATTCATATCAGCCTTGACTATATCTATCTGACCACTCATGCTATCCATTCAACCATTCATCTGACCACTCATGGCATCCATCAGACCATTCATGTCAGCCTTGACTATATCTATCTGACCACTCATGCTATCCATCCAACCATTGATCTGGCCACTCATGGCATCCATCTGACCATTCATGTCAGCCTTGACTATATCTATCTGACCACTTATGCTATCCATCCGACCATTCATCTGACCACACGTGGCATCCATCCAACCATTCATCTCATTCATCTGATCACTCATGCTATATATCTGACCACTTATGTTATCTATCTGACCACTCATGTCAGCTTGCATGACATCCATCTGACCACTCATATCACCTTGCATGGCATCCATCTGAACATTCATGTCCTTCATCTGACCCAATAATGTTTGAAACATCTGCATCATGGCTCCACTCTCTTCTGTAACCTGTGTTAGCCCAATTCCAGGTGATTGAGCAGATTGTTCATTTGAGTCTTCTTGAATTTGAGATATCATTTGTTTTTCCTCTTGCATTGAGAAAGAATGCTCAGCTCCAACCATTGAACCCCCAGACACATTTATGTCTACTGATCCTACTTTTTCCATATTAGGATCATGTTCAACTTCATTGCCACTAACATCCTTTGGCTTTACATTTAACTCTATATTCATATCTGATAAATACCTCCCACTTCTGAGAAACATACAAAATAAATTAATACTTTTCTTTAAAATATCTACTCTATGGCAAAATTATTTCTTTTTATATAATATTCTATAATATGTCATAGGATCTCCTACAACTTGTATCATCTCATGTGATTTTGGTTACCTTAAGTATTTTACATATCATTGGTATTAATGCTGGTTTTATATATTTTGCCCTTTATCTGCTTCACTTACCTACTCTTATTAGATTCTTGATCATCTATTTAGTTTTGGCCTCTATTTATCAATTCATACTTTCACTCAGAGTTATTTGAACTTATTGTGGATTGATTAAATTAATTATACCATTAAGTAGCCACACCATTTAATTCATAGGGTTATATAATATATAGTCTATTTATATAATATATAGTCTATTAAGTGATTAACTAAAATATGATGTATCAGGTTATACTGAAATTATGGACAATTTCTCATAAATTCAATTTATGTCACACTAAAAATATACAGTAAAATAAGATAGACTTAACTCTTTAAAGCTCAACACATTGTGTATCAAACAGTAATAGACAATAAACTAGAATGAATTTAAAAATTGGCTATTATGAATGTGATGTGATAATCAACTTTCATTAAGTCTATATATGCTGGTGTACCTATTATTCAGACTTCACTGTTGATGGTGTCAAAAATGTAACAGTATGTAGTTTGTATCTGTGTTGAACTTAAATTTTTGGGCCCAAAATATTGGGCACCAAAATATGTAATGGACCATAAAATACTATCAACAGTCCTTTAAGAATGAGTTATATATTTAGGTTATATACTCATTCATACCTCTAAAGATCTGACAGATACTGACAGCCAAAAGAATGATTAGCATTTCACAATTTTGAGTTAGATAAAAGAATTCAATCACTGCTCCTAGAGTATACAATGTTCCATGAACACTCAGATGATCATCACATTTCAGTCTTTCTAAGCCACTACAACCCATACTAGTTTTCTGCAAACACTATTGCACTGCCCTGCTTACATCCAAATCTTAGGGGCTATTATTATAAAATATTGTCTTGCTCATCTTTGGGAGTCTTAGAGACAAATATTATACATATATCAAAAAGAACTATACCTTACTCTTTCTGGAGTCTTAAAGGTAAAATCATGGCAGGACTACTGTTAACTGCTTCATGATAAATAGTAACTAACATGATAATTTTAGTTGGAGCAGTGAATGAGATCAATCAGTCACAAGTGACATGAATACTGAAGCAGTCGGATCTGAGTTCGATCCTAGCTTCATGACCTCTAGCCATAAGCCCACTTCAAATCCTAGTACTAACCTTAAATTTCTGATGCAATGGGGCTTTATACATTCAATCCACGCTAATTTCCATAAATAATAACTTATTTCATAAATGTGTATTAAAATAACTAGTTTCAGATTTAAATTGATTAATTTTATTAATAAATTTATGATAGAATTATTCATGAATTTATATGTATTTTAATTGCATGGATTGTGCATATATATTTGTAAATATTTAAATATATATAATTGTTTGAAAGTTTCATTGCGTCGGGAATGTTTGATTTTATTTTTAAATAATTTGTTAAAGTTTTATTGATTAAAAGCTACATACTTTCAATAAGCTTTCAGATTTTCCCTTTCCAAAAACAACAGTTAAAGTTTTATTAATTAAAAAAAAGATAAGGATTTCCTAATTAAAATAATTTTCTGATTTTAAGAATTCATTTTCTAATTAGAAAATGAATTCAAGTTAATGAGTTTGAAAGCCTTATCGAAGGAATGTATCTAAAAACAACCAGTAAATCTAAAAACATTGATAATGAAAAAAGCGCTAGCCTGAAGGCATCAGAGGACAGATATATAGCTCTGAAAAGTTTGGAGAGAGAAGCCACCTTTGTTGTAGAGAAGGGCAGTAAACTATATGCATTTTAAATCATGAATTTAAATAGTGTTTCAATTATGGTGAAGGGCTAGAACATCAGGAATCTGGCTACGGTTCCTGAAGCCCTTAGAGAATGTTCAATGAAGCTGCTAAATTCTTTCCAGACAAATCATGCTGCTAAAATGATGAAAAGCCACTAAAATGCTGTTCCAGTAATCGACTAAATGCTTGCCTACATTTTTTTACCAACTCGGATGTGTAACCTAAGGATCCAGCCAGGAAGAAAGGGGTAATATATATTTTTATAATGAACCTTAAATGTTCTGGCCAGTTCCGAACTTTACTTTACACTCTCTTTAAGAGCACTTCTCATTTATAATGTAATAATCTTTGTAAAACTCTTTTATTTATGCTTTTTAAATTAGTAATTCTCTAAATCTCTAGTCTTTAAATTTAACTTTCTTTCATTACTATGGTGGTTCATTTACTATATTATATATATATATTTATAATGGCGGTTCATTTACTATATTAAATATATATTTATCATGTGATTTATTAATGTCATTTATTTTTAATTATATGCCAATAATCTTTCGACTCGATGATCTCCTTTGTTTCCTTTTCCTTGTGCAAATAATAATATATTAATTCTAATAGTAATTCTCACCATTAGAACTAGATTTGCCATTCTATCAATTATCGAGTCGAAAGAAATTATTAAATGTGTGTTATTTTTATAAGTGGCTAATAATAAATTATTAGCTCCATTTTCAACCTATGCCCCAGCTATTTTTTGTATTCACCAATATGTATTTATTCATATATAATCTTAAAATGTTTTTATTGCAAAAGGGCCAATAAAGGATCAAATATATTCTAATTCAACTTTGTTATTTTCGATTAAGATTCAGGAAGGGCACGATGATTGGGGCATAATTAATATGATTTACAAATACTTTAAAATAGTTTTACTTAAAAACTCATTTGACTTTAATTCATTTGATCAAGTCATCATGTAGAGCATTCTATAATTGGGTTTTAGTTCTCAAACAGTGACTAGTACGTCATCATCTTCAATGTTGCTGATGTAGGGCAATCTTCCGCTCCGTTAGGATGGTCGGTGATCATATTTCTGTTATTTTAAATTATCAAGAAAGAAAGCACTTCCTCTCCTGTTCATATTAGTCAAAGGGCATAAGATGTGTCAGACGCAAGCCGCCATAGGACTTCAATTATCGACTAGCTATCGTCTTTCAATTTCATTTTTTAGCTCATAATTTGTCAGCACAGTTGCCTCTCTGTTCCGGTAAAGCCTGTTCTGATGCTCATAATTCATGATGAAGTGATTTCAATTAAAGTCGAACAAATTTTCAGTCATATTTAATTACATAATTTTTCCAATAAATATTAAAGTTATGCACTAAATACGTATCTTGCTCTTCGTGAAAGGATTTGCGAATGTGAAAATAAATATCACATTCTTTTGTATAAAATTAGAGTAATAAATTCCTTTACTAATGAATACCTTTATCTGCCTTTTATTCCATGTTGGAGGCATAGACATAGACTTTCAAATATTGCATAATATTTTTGGCATATAATAAGGACCGCCACTCGTATTATAATTATAAACTTTATTTAAGGACTATAATTAATTAATTTAATCTTTATTTAAAATTCAAACAAAACAAATTATTATTATTAAATATTTTCTAAACACACTTGGTTTTTTAGTTCTCAATTCTTTTATAATCATTTTAATGTTAATGCTCGCTGTCTGTGTTGGCAACCCAAACATATACACATGATTCAATTTACAATTATCTTTAGTCTGTTTATTATCCAATATTAATGTCAGTTCAAGGGTCTCTAATCCTCACCAACCATTAAGCTAGTTTCTTGGTGCATAGCACTGTGCCATCGATTTAGATTTCTATTAATCTGAGCTGTTGAGTTGGGTTTGAATTCAGTCTTGGTTCAGCTGAGTTTGGATCTGACTTGCAGTTTAGGTGGTGCGTTTTTTGACTGGTACATAGTTATGTTTTTGGCTGCCCAACCATTGTGGCTTCGATTTAATTAACCCCACACAAACCCTGGAAATAGTAATTATGATCTTAGTTACTCAGTCAATTAAGATATCAATAAATTAAATGTTTCTGTAGAGTGATATTTCAAAAAGTGTTATATATATTTAAGAGAAAAGTTATGTGGTTTATAATGCGTAACTGAGATGATTTACAATTAAATGTTTTCAAGATTATTTCTGTAAATGTTGTGTCAGTAAAAGATTCATTAGTCAGAATAATTATTTAAAGAAAAGTAATAAGAGAGAATATATATATATATATAAATTATTTATACGTGTGCTATATCAGTATATATATTATATGTTTGTTTATGCGCATTCATGACATAAGAAAATTATCATTAGAAAAGTATTAAGAGTCTATAGATTAAAGCAGGGGGTAAAATAAATGAAATATTTTTCTGTGTCAAAATTAATTATTTTATCTCAGTCTTATAATTTAAAATATCCAATATGATATCATGTTAAAAGTTGTAAATTTTAAAGTATTGCTTGCTACCACTTATATTAAATGTTCACTCCGTATTCTTAGTAACCTCAAACCAGGCGAAGACCTTCAAACTGGGAATTATCTGTCAAGCGGTCCGATGCAGTGTGACATTATGCTTTAATGACAATAATTTCTAGAGTAACCTCAAAGCAGGTGAAGACCTTTTGTGTACAACAAGCAGCCAGATGCAGTTGACAAAATGCTTAAATGGTTTACACGCTTTTATGCTAGCAAGATTAAAAATGATATCAACAAATAAAAGTTCTTATGTAATATTTATTTTGACTTTTTTTTCTTTGTGTTCCTATATTTAAACTCATGTCAGGAATGTGTCAGTTGTTATTAAATAATAAATACTCATCATCAATAAAATTGTTCTATCAAAAATTAAGTCAGTCATATGTAGTTTGGGGGTCAGTGGGTTATTTCACAGGCCCTATTGATCTCATTTTGCTCACAGGTGCCCATATAAATAAATTTGTCAGCAATTTTGATTGTCAGCACAGTAGTGGGACAGTTGTCTAAATAATGAAAACCAAATGTGTCCAATACAATTACTTGTACTACCTGCTAATATATATATATATATATGAATGTTTGTATATCACTAATTATTTGTATAGTTTCCTTTTTCAGACATGGGAGAACAGTTGAACAGAGGGAAAGTGAGTAATGTTTGTTTCTTATCTTTAATAGTTTTTAATAAATAAAATAGTCTCATTCAAAAAAAATTATAGAAAGAGCTAACCAAGAAAACGTAGGCAAACTAAAACTAAGCTAAAAAAAGGCAGATGACATAGATTGAGGAAATACTATGCAGCAGCTAATGAAGATAGGGACAATGGGACCAGTAGTCAGAGACCTAATTAAATGTACTGAAGGAAAAAAATTATTATTTAAGTATACAGAGTGCCATAAGTTTGATTCACATTGTTTATTATACTATTTATTCACTTTCAAAGATGGAAGAACAATTAGATTAAGGATTGACTGGTGATAGTGATGCGCCTTCAACCACCTCCAGTGAATGAGATATCACTTTTAAAATCATATCAATAGGAAAAAGTGCAACCATCAAAGCAGAAAGATGGCTAAAGATGATCACAACAATCGAGAGACTTTTCATATGATCCTCAGAGAAATGAGAGAAGACAGGAAGTTAATGCTGATGATGATGGAAAGGATTTTAAAGCTTGAGGAAACGCGAGGCACCCAAACCAACCCAGATATTGTAAAGCATTATAGAGCAATAGACACTTACATGGCTCCTAGAAGACATGAAGATGATCAGACCACACCAAAAGAAGTTGTGGATAGTAAAGAAGATGACAATGGAGAATATGAGTCAAACCAAAAAATGGTTGCAGAAACTGATTTAAATACAGACAGGGAAAAAGATGTTCAGACATTAGTAAAATAAAACAAAAAATAGAAATGGAACAGACCCTACACCCCAAAATAAGTCTAAGGAATTTGCAGAGACCATCCCTTATATCTTCTGTAGAAATTCAAATTTTTAGGGGTAACTCAGAAAAAAAGCCCATAGATCATCTAGACAGCATTAAAGAATTTTTCTGTCTGCACTCTGTAGCAGAAAAGATTATCCTAGCCAACCACTACTTAAGAGAAGCTGCCAAGGCATGGTGGAAGCTATTAAAATACCCACCTACCATGATCCAATGGTATGAAAAGGCCATTTTAAAAAAATATTGGAGTAACGAAATGCAGGAGGGTATTTTGCATAGACTGAACACTCAGAAGTATCAAGAAAACTGCAGACAGGGGTACACAGCCTACATCATCCAGCAAGTGACCACATTCAAATCCCTCACAGCCTTCAAATACGAGGACCAGCACATCATCTGTATGATCAGACATCATTTAGCCCCATGGATCCAAAGAATCATGCTTGGGATGTGCCCTATGTCAATAGAAAAGACCTAAGACTTTTTGATTTCAATAGACTATGGGAACTTGACACCAACCAGAAAAGACCAAGACTACAACCATTATCAAAAGTTAATACCATATGTGCCACCTGATCCAGGGAAACAATAAGACAAACATTAAATGACAGATTTATATACAGACGACCGACTGACACAACCATAGGGAAAATGAGACTTGATTATCGGACCGATTTATTATAAGCTAGATAATATTTAAAAGAAAATGATTGCAGTGAGACATGTATAATTTTTCAGTTTGTACAGATGATATTATTCACACTCATGCTGTTCTCCCAGAGTCTAACAACCAGTCAAGTACACTTATGCAAATGTATCATGCATAAGTAAAGAGATTTTTTTTCATTGTTTTTTTTAAGTGAAAAAAAAATGAAGCAGTCAGATCTGAGTTCAATCCTAGTTTCGAGACCTCTAGCCATAAGCCCACTTCAAACCCTAGTACTAACCTTAAATTTCTGATGCAATTGGGCTTTATACATTCAATCCACACTAATTTCCATAAAGAATAACTTATTTCATAAATGTGTATTCAAATAACTAGTTTCATATTTAAATTGATTAATTTTATTAACCTTTTAACCGCTAATTATATTACTGGTTGTATGAGGTAAAAATCAAATCTTTTAATTGGCCAACTCACAAACTGAAGACAAAGCCTATTGTTAAAACATATTCGCCTATAATATTAAATTCAACTCAGATACGTTTATAAAAAGTATATTACTAACTTTTCAGGATATGAAGAGAATGAAAGTTCTTTCAAAAATAAATTGCTATTTATCTATTCTAAAATATTCAATTTCGGCAACATAAAAGCTATAATATAAACAAAAAGGTCGACTTTTACGTTATAGAAAAGTAAATATTTCTTTTTACTAAATCTTCAATATTTTTACAAAAATCTTCAATATTTTTCGAAAATAATTTTGTTTTTTTAGTATTCTCTCTGAAAATAATTTTAATTTCTCAAAATATACTTTTATAATACTTTAAAATCATATTCGAAATGAAAATCTCAGCGTTTTTCTTTATTTTCTTTGATCAGGCAGTTTCTTTGTTCTTTCCAGCCAATCAGAATGTCTTTTTCGGCTGAGAGCATGCTAAGAACCAATCACAAGTAATGTTCTTTCTTTGTTTAGGTTTAAATGCGTTTTTTTTTATTTTTTACTTGTAAAATAATTTGGAAGAGGGCACCATCTTACAGAACTTTTAAAAACCTATTCAATACCTGTTTAACGAATATTTTAGCATAAGAACTGGCAGAGTTAGAGTGACGTCAGATGTCTATGAGGAGCCTCGTAACAGGTGGGAAAAGAGTTAATAAATTCATGATAGAATTATTCATGAATTTATATGTATTATAACTGCGTGGATTGTGCATATATATTTGTAAATATTTAAATATATATAATTGTTTGAAAGTTTTATTGCGTTGGGAATGTTTGATTTTATTTTTAAATAATTTGTTAAAGTTTTAATGATTAAAAGCTACATTCTTTCGATAAGCTTTCAGATTTTCCCTTTTCAAAAACAACAGTTAAAGTTTTATTAATTAAAAAAAAGATAAGGATTTCCTAATTAAAATCATTTTCTGATTTTAAGAATTCATTTTCTAATTAGAAAATGAATTCAAGTTAATGAGTTTGAAAGCCTTATCGAAGGAATGTATCTAAAAACAACCAGTAAATCTAAAAACATTGATAATGAAAGAAGCGCTAGCCTGAAGGCATCAGAGGACAGATATATAGCTCTGAAAAATTTGGAGAGAGAAGCCATCTTTGTTGTAGAGAAGTGCAGTAAACTCTATGCATTTTAAATCATGAATTTAAATAGTGTTTCGATTATGGTGAAGGGCTAGAACATCAGGAATCTGGCTACGGTTCCTGAAGCCCTTAGAGAATCTTCAATGAAGCTGCTAAATTCTTTCCAGACAAATCATGCTGCTAAAATTATGAAAAGCCACTAAAATGCTGTTCCAGTAATCGACTAAATGCATGCCTATGTTTTTTTTACCAACTCGGATGTGTAACCTAAGGATCCAGCCGGGAAGAAAGGGCTAATGTATATTTTTATAATGAACCTTAAATGTTCTGGCCAGTTCCAAACTTTACTTTACACTCCCTTTAAGAGCTCTTCTCATTTATAATGTAATAATCTTTGTAAAACTCTTTTATTTATGCTTTTTAAATTAGTAATTCTCTCAATCTCTAGTCTTTAAATTTAACTTTCCTTCATTACTATGGCGGTTCATTTACTATATTATATATATATATATTTATTGTGTGATTCATTAATGTCATTTATTTTTAATTATATGCCAATAATCTTTCGACTCAATGATCTCCTTTGTTTCCTTTGCCTTGTGCAAATAATAATATATTAATTCTAATAGTAATTCTCACCATTAGAACTAGATTTACCATTCTATCAATTATCGAGTCGAAAGAAATTATTAAATGTGTGTTATTTTTATTATTGGCTAATAATAAATTATTAGCTCCGTTTTTAATCTATGCCCCAGCTATTTTTTGTATTCACCAATATGTATTTATTCATATATAACCTTAAAATGTTTTTCTTGCAAAAGGGCCGATAAAGGATCAAATATATTCTAATTCAACTTTGTTGTTTTCGATTAAGATTCAGGAAGGGCACGATGATTGGGGCATAATTAATATGATTTACAAATACTTTAAAATAGTTTTACTTAAAAACTCATTTGACTTTAATTCATTTGATTAAGTCATCACATAGAGCATTCTATAATTGTGTTTTAGTTCTCAAATGGTGACTAGTAAGTCATCATCTTCAACGGTGCTGACGTAGGGCAATCTTCCGCTCTGTTAGGCTGGTCGGTGATCATATTTCTGTTATTTTAAATTATTGAGGAAGAAAGCACTTCCTCTCCTGTTCATATTAGTCAAAGGGCATAAGACTTGTCAGATGCAAGCCACCATAGGACTTCGATTATCGACTAGCTATCATCTTTCAATTTCATTTTTTAGCTCATAATTCATCAGCACAGTTGCCTCTCTGTTCCAGTAAAGCCCATTCTGATGCTCGTAATTCATGATGAAGTGATTTCAATTAAAGTCGAACAAGTTTTCAGTCATATTTAATTAAATAATTTTTCCAATAAATATTAAAGTTATGCCCTAAATACATATCTTGCTCTTCGTGAATGGATTTGCGAATGTGAAAATAAATATCACATTCTTTTGTATAAAATTAGAGTAATAAATTCCTTTACTAATGAATATCTTTATCTGCCTTTTATTCCTTGTTGGAGGCATAGACATAGACTTTCAAATATTGCATAATATTCATTGGCATATAATAAAGACTGCCACTCGTATTATAATTATAAACTTTATTTAAGGACTAGAATTAATTAATTTAATCTTTATTTAAAATTCAAACAAAACAAATTATTATTATTAAATATTTTCTAAAAACACTTGGTTTCTTAGTTCTCAATTCTTTTATAATCATTTTAATGTCAATGCTCGCTGTCTGTGTTGGCAACCCAAACATATACATATGATTTGATTTAAAATTATCTTTAGTCTGTTTATTATCCAATATTAATGTCAGTTCAAGGGTCTCTAATCCTCACCAAACATTAAGCTAGTTTCTTGGTGCATAGCATTGTGCCGTCGATTTAGACTTCTACTAATCTGAGCTGTTGAGTTGGGTTTGAATTCAGTCTTGGTTCAGCTGAGTTTGGATCTGACTTGCAGTTTAGGTGGTGCATTTTTTGACTGGTACAATACATCACATCCTCAAGACAATGACAAAAATTTCCCATCCAACATCAATACTTGCAACAGAACCAACCAAACTTCAACAATCAAATATCCAATCCAACCTTAAAAATCATAGATTTTCTACAACAAAATATATAACGGACCATAAAACCCTTTAGGATGGTACACCCAGAGCCTTCCTACTTACAGGTCCTATTACTACTCAGGGTTTGAACTCCGTGTAGACATTTGCCTTTAACTCTGCTCAAGGATGGATTTAAATAGGATGGCAATAATATGACCTCTATATAGATCCTTCATGGCTATTGCTAATAATATATTTAAAAAAATCTGTATACATGTATAATAGCTATTTTGGTGAGTGAAGTATGAATGATGCTTAATGATCTAGAGACCAGAGAAACAAAGATTTTAACTTCAAACAACAAATATTTATTTATGAAATTGGGGTTAAATTTATAATATTTATGAATTAATAAAATATATACATGGATATACTAAAATACTGATTAATCTTTACTACAATAAGACTAGCTATGATTTAAATATTAACATAAAAATTATAAAATTATAGTGCATAATGTACAATAAAGTATCAATTATTTTAAATATGAAATTATATTACTAGATGTACCATTATCATTTTGTTTATGTCCTTTAAATGTATCTCAAGGTTATGTCCATGAATTGCTAATTTGTGATAGTTCATTCCTAAGGCTGTTAATCATTTAAACAAGAAAATGTTGTATATATTTACTTATTAATTAGTTTGATTTTAATATATTAATTGTCTAATAAATGTAAATATTTAAAATCTTACGTTTTGTATTTAATTCATTATCCAGTTTAATTTAAGCATTCAATTACGCTAATATTTTATTTAGAAACATATATAATATATTTATGTATATCTTGAGTTGTGTATTTGTATTTTTTTCTCCCTATAAAAGGGTGATAAAAATTTATAACTCAACTCTCAGTATACATTTAAAAAAAAAAATTTAAAGCATAAAATTAAATGAAATTTCGGAATTCCTTGAAATAGTAGCAAGTTAAATTTTCAAGAGCAGCTACTGTATTCTTAGCAGATAATGTCTTTCTTTTATTCATGTATATTAAATCATGTTAAACATTCCAAGCATTAAAAATTCCCACGATGAAATCGATTTCCTGGGCGTTTGATTTTAAAGCCATCACCTTTCCAATTCCATCCCAGATCATTCCACATTGATTTAAACATTAAATATACCAATGAATATTATCCTTCATCACATGCCAATGACACCAAGGGAATAGATAGATTCCCTGACTCTTAATTAGCAAAATTGATTCATTAGATATTATTTACACACGTATAAATTGCTAAATATAAATCTTTTTCCACGGCTTGCGTTATAATATAAAATGAATGCTATTTCTATGCAGTTTTTATTTATACTTTAAAAGTAATAAAAAATAGTCTTAATAAAGTTCTATTCCATCATTAGTTGAGTTTATCTTTTACAAGAAACATTTTATAGTATTTATATTTTTGACAACGATAAATAACTATGAAGCTTTTAGCATTTATTTGAACGAACGAAAGTTCATCAATTAAACAATGTCTTTTTTCCTTTTTTAAAATATTTTACACTATTAAATAATAAAATTTTAAATATTAAACAGTTTATTTTTACTAACGAAAGGAAATCATAACAACTAATATAATAACAATTAAAATATTCTTATTCTACAACTTTACTTTCATGCCTCCATTCGAACAAACAAAAAAACCAACAACTAAAAATTCCTGTTGCTTAGTTTTTTTTCACATTCCAAATTCAACAAAGATTTACTCTTTTTTTCCTCTTTTAAACAAAAAGAAACTTGGTTACTAAAATTTAATGTCAAATATTTTTATTATTATTTTTGTCACGTCATGATTTAGAATCTTACACATTCATGTATAGATGTGTGTATGTAGATATTTTATTTTATATTTAATAAAAAATAAATTTGTTCATTCCTTCATGAATATATGGTTATGTTTGTATATATATATATATGTGTGTGTATGTCTCCAAATTTCTAAAAAATTATGTTTTAAAAGTTGGCTGCCTATTTAGTCTTTATACATGTTATCCTAAAACATCAACTACTTATTATTACTTTTTTATAAGGATTGGGCATCACTTATAAGGATTGGGCATCACCTTACATTTATATATATATATAATATTAACTAAAAGAAAAATATCAAGTATTACCAAATGGAACTTGAGGTCATTGTAACTTAAAGAAAATAATAACACATTGTAACTTAATGAAATAATATCGAGTGGGTGAGAGCCATTTGTAATTTAATAAAATTATCTCAATAAATCTAGTAATAATTTTAACTCCTTCTTATCTTGTTGTATAGTTTTATACTAAGTGAATATTAAGTGAATATGGTCTGGGCAACACTAGGTTATCTATACCTAGACAATGGTATATTCTATACCTACTTGAATAGTACCAGGTTTGAACCCTTTTTGGTACCTTATTTATAACTGGATGTAGGATTTTATTATTTTAGGACCATATCACATTTGCATTAACATTAAGAAAAACAAAATCATCTTTATGCTTTGATTTTGCATATAAAATTCATCATACAAAATTATCACTTACATTTTAAAATTACAAATGCATTTCAATATTCTCATAAGTCTTCCTAACTCACATAAAACACTATAAATTTATGGTGGCAATTCACTCATCCTTGAATAATGTTGGATGATCAGAATGGTGATTATTATCTTATAATGACTCACAAATGATAACCAAATACAGTGAAAATCATTATTTATCTATGGCATTTAAACCCATTTATCTAGATCATTAATTTAAAAAACATGATGAAGAGGATGATGATAATAATGATACTTCCAGCTACAGCTTTAGAAATATTTCCTAACATAAAATTTAGCTTTTATAAATTCATAATTATTTGCCTGCACATGGTTTAGGGTTTTTTTTTTTAAATGTTAATAATATCTTATTGCATTAATGAATTACGACATATACAACACTATCTATTATTCCACAATAGAAGTAAAACAATAACAATTATAACACCTCAGTAAAATAGAACAAGCCTCTCATATATAAAACCAATATAATTTCAAAAAGCAAAACCATAACAAATAAAGGCTGTCTTAAAAGTATTTATATATACTTCCTGTGTGCTTAATAAATAATTACAGCTTTACAATAGTTTATATGTTTCCAGTATAAAGATCATAAGATTAATTCATCATAAATTGCAAGATTTTGTGAATGTTAATTTGGATAGAAAATAGGGAACTTAAATAGAGGAGAGAACAACAGCTTCATGCTTCCAAATCAAGATGCTTCAGATTGGCTTATGTAAGTGGAAAGTTAGGTTAAAGATAAGACAGCCACTCTTATCTTTATAAAAGTCGCTATCTTGTGTCTTGTGTCGTGGTTTGGGAGATCCTTCTATCGGCAAAATAAAGATATTGCTTGACTATTATAAATTTCAAGACTCATTTGGTACAGGTTAAATCCTGTCTTAAAATTATCTGCATATACTTTCTGTGTGCTTAATAAATAATTATAACATTAACAAATAGTTATAAGAATATTTACAAAACTTCAATATTTTTAATTAATAAATGGTCAATTGGAAGAGAATGGAAAATTATATAAGATAATATATATAAAGTAATATAATACATGTAATAAATGCTTTGGATATTGTTATATAGTCTTTCTTTTTCTTGATGTTATATTGGATTTTTATATGAAAGTGTCAGTTGTGAAAAATTCTTTTTTATTTTATTAAAGTTCCTCAAATTTATTATTTAATGTGTATATATATATAATAGTTTTATGGATGTTATAGATAGAAATATTTAATGTGTAAAGATATTTTTTTACAATTATTTAATTAGAAAACACTCTGTGTAGAACAGTAGCCAATGAAAGTCAATCGCCCCAGGCTATTAGTTAAAGTAATATTATTAGGCTGATTGCATTACTTTACTTCTTGTCCTGGGCAGTTGACTTTAGTATATATGCACTTAATTTTTGCTGTTTCTTTTTTCCATATTTTTTATAAAATAAGAATGCTTTTTAGAACTAAATAATACTGTGTTTATGTCTTAGTGAGAAATTTTGAATGCAATATGATCTTTATAACTTTTGACTAGTCTTAGTAGAACAGTGCGAGCATAAATGCTTTTTCGAGTTATAAAATCTACAATTGTTTATTTATTCATTTATATATATATTTCAAACAGACATTCAAATATATTTAATATATCGCATGCTTCAAATAATCAACTTTGTTTCGCATATATACATTTGTGTGTGTATATATATATATGTATTGTAGCTCATTAATTTATTCGTGTAAATATGTATGTGTTCATGTCTGGGTAATCAGTTTTTCTAACTTTAAAACAATTTTTCGTTATTTTTTTATTAGCAGTCAACCGTGTAATTAAATTTTAGTTTAAACCTGTATTTTCCTTATATTAACCCTTTATTGTTAAAATCGTAGTCTAGAAATTAAAATATAAACTGTTATTACTATTTTAATTAAGCGTGTAAGAGAATCATTGGTTTATCATTCAATTAAGTAACGTGTTAATTAACATTTTTAGAAACTTTGAAACTAAATTAAATATCTTAAAATCTTAGTAAATTATATTTTTTAAAAAAAAATTTCTCATTAAATAAAATATGCAATATATAAAGAAGGAAGGATTAATTAATAAAAATAATCGATTGTGTAGGCAATTCTACATAATGTGAGCGTGTAGCATTGCACTTTAAAGACATATTACTATTTAGCATATATTAAATTTAATTTTTAATTAAATTTTATTTAATGAATAAACTTTATATAATTAGAATGATGTTATGAAATATCTAATAAATACTCAATGTAAAAGGAATCTTGTTTCCACTGAAAGTTTTTTGGATTATTATATAGCATTCATGTGAATTATGGCCTATGTGAAAATATATGAATGCTGTAAGCAATTTTATACATAAATAAATATCCACATCTTTGACAGATTAACAAAACCCATGTTATATCATCATCATCATTTCTCAAGCCAGACGTTTTCCTCCAGTTTTTTTTTTTTAAATATTGTATGTATTTCTTTTCATAAGATGATCAATTACGTTTTATTTTTCTTTTATTTCTACTTATCTGTTTATTTCATCATATATTTTATAAATCTCATTGATCTCATATTATATGAAGATCTTTAATTGATTTTTTTAAAGATTTATATGATAAATTCATTCAATAACGATTATATACAAAACTTGTTTAATTGAAGCAGTTGTAATTTTATGACAAAATATTCTATTTATTTAATTCTATATTGTTTAATATAACAGCAATACTTTAAAGGCTAAACTGAACCTCAACATTCAAGTCTAATATTCTACATTAAACATTATCAAGACATTCAATACATCACATTTTTAAGATGATATTTTAACATATTAAGTGTAGCTGTGAATTTTATTTATTAGCTTATGTGTTTACTATGCCTTATTCAGAAACTTTACTTTAAAAATAAAATATTATTTTTTAACTAATTACAAGAGCAATTATTAAATATTTCCATTAAAAAATTGTGTGAAAAATAAAAAATAGCAAAGACAACAATATAAAAAGAACCTAAAAGCCAATGGCATAATTTTCTGATTTTAGCTTTAATAGCTTCAAATTGAAAATCTTACCAACCAATTTACATTGTTTCTTGATGCAGACTTTATAAAGTCATGTTTACATGGTCCAAAGAGCACAATCCTAAAATGAAAAACAAATTTGAAATAAAATACAACCCTTATCAATGTGAATTTTCACATTATTTGCTCCATAATTTTATAACAAGTGTAACATTACCTCATGTAACAATATGTAACAATCAAATAATATCGAATAAAGATCTGAAAAACTATTTGTTTTTGATAAATATATTTTGTATATTTTTTAAATATATATATATATATGTCTATGGGTGTATGTGTATCTGGGTATATATATGTATGTTTAAAAGATGTATGTGTATATATTTGGATATGCATAGGTATATATAGATGTAGGTATGGAATTTATATATATATGTCTAGGGGTGATGTGGATCTATATATGTATATGTATGAAGGGAATATAAGCGTATATTTTGATATATATATATATATGTGTGTGTGTGTGTATTTTTATGCATATGTGAAATGATGGTTATGCATTTATATTATTCAAATATTGTAGCTCTAATGAAGACTGCTGGACAGTTGAAACTGTAATGAAAATAAAGAAGTTTTAAAAAAAATTGTTTTTTTTTAAATGTATATGAAAAAAGTGTTATAAGCAGTATAACAAACTTTGTTAACTATTTGGGGCAAATTGCTTGATCAAATCATTAAAATAATTAGCACTTTATTTCATCAGTGAATTTCAAGAAATTACACTTAGTGCCTGCTAATCATTCATATATGACAGAGAAGTGGTTTATATTATAAAATGCTTTAAAAAAAATTTGCTGTATAAAATTATATGATATTTTCGAGTAATTATTATAGACATTTTCAACCATTTTATTTAAAAGTTAAAGTAAAACTATCTTTAAATAGTCACTCTACCAGATTTTTCTTCATGAAACCAATGATGAAAATATAACATTATCAGGTTTACAATTTACAGGTAGTGAGAATTGTTATTTATCTTTAACACTCTGTCTAACCATAGCTAAACACATTTCCTGGACAATATTGACTGATTAGTTAGATTGTCTACAAACTGACTATTTGAAAAAAGAAATTCAACCCTTTTGAAAAAATGCTCAAAGTTACTATTCTGGTTTTGAAGTTAGTTTGTAAGTATGGTAGATGAAGCATTATCATTTCGTCACAAAACACTGTATTGTAATGTTTTCTATAAAAATTGCAATATTTTTGAAGCTAATATATCTCAAATGTATGTACTCGATAAAAAAAATTTTACATTATATAAATTGCTTTAAATTTTTTTTTTTAAATGAATTGATAAATTTAAAAAGTATGTCTTTTACTGATTTCAATATGATAGAGCTTCCTAAAAAAAGATTTAAAATAACTGAAGACATAATAACTTTATTTTCTTGAGGGAGGTAATACCTCTTATATCTTCATATAAATGACTGGACTTCTGTGTTTCAATTTCTATACAACTATTATATTGTAATAATAAAAATTAATAACTATAAATATTTTACTCATATTATTAATCCATATAAAAATATAAGTATAAAATTGTTCTTATATTTAAAATTTTGGAAATTTTTTTATTAGTAATAGCCTGATAATAAAAGAAAATATATATTTTTTTTAAAAGAGAAAGATTATTATTAAATTTCTTTTATCAATCCTTGTACATATATCTAAGATATGGACCCTGCGTATAAGAACAATACGTCAACTTTAGCACAATCAGAAAAGTACAGAGATATGTATGTTGTGTACAATGAAAAGGAATTGAAGATAAAATATATAGTTGCAAAAATAAGCAGGTATTAACATTATTTACAAATAAAATTGAAATTGATTGGCTAGAGGTATTCTGTGATCACAACGATGCTATTTGGAATAATGTAGAGAAAAGAAGGTATAAGTTAAACATGCTGGTTTAAACATAGAAAAAACGTTATTTGCAATAGTCTGAGAATTATTAAAATGACAATTATGATGATGATATTTTAGCTTTACATTTATTTTATTTTTTTAAGCAGATTGTTAAACATGCTTGTTTTTAAATTGCCATTAATTAAGTAATGCAGCCGTAAAACTTTAGAGTTTTTTTTAATAATAAAAACAAGAATACATACACTCATTTCCATAAAATAATTTTTAAAAATATTCTATTACATATTTTATTAATATGATGAGATCAAAAATCCAAATTTGGAAATTTAAGTTTTAACAATTATTAAAATTCAGGTCAAATAGAAATTAATACTAAATAATATAAACATATTTTGTGCCATGATAGTTGCCATAAACATTCCTTTTAATGCATGTTTTATGTCATCCTTGGAATATACTAATAAAATCCACTAATTAGTAATCATAGTATTATTATCTTATTTAAATTCTTATAAACATGTAAATTGTTTGTAGAAATTGTGTTTAATACAAATAAAATATATATAATAGTCCCTTCAAGTTTGCTGAAACAAAGATCTTAATTACACTAATTCCTACCAAATGTTTTGAATATCTAGACATTATTGTTGTGATTGCTATAACATTTTCTTTTTCAAGAAATAAAAACTGCTGAATCTTACATCAGATTAGAAGTACTTATAAAATTTTCTTCTTATTACTATGTTAAACACAATATAATTTGGCTATATGTTACATATAGTAATTTTACAATAATAAAATTTATAATCAATAATTTGTTAAGCATATACTCATTACACTCATTATGTAATTAAGGCTATAACCTTAAGACTATGTGCCTAGATGTGACAGTAGACTTTTACAAATCTTAAAACAAGATTACTTTTAAAAGACACGAGCCCCCTTACAATTTTTTAAAGCATTACATCTTGTTTTATTTAATAAAATAATATTTGAAAACTAAATTGTGGCTATCTATATATTTAATTGCACTATTTTCTTCTACATAATAGGTATGAGTAGCAGTAACATTTTAATGGTAATTTTTCTTTAGATACAAGCATTGTCTTGCAGTAAAGGTTGAGAAAAATCAACATTGGGTAAAGTCACCATAATCTATATATCTATATTTAGATGTGTATTAAACACCTTTATTACTGTCACTATGTTCTAATTTCATTATTACTGTTAAAGGTACTATAACTATTTTTATTACAAAAAAAATAATAATAACTTTTCAAAATTATGACATAATCAGACTTCGTAAAAAAAATATTTTAAACTATCTTTTTCTAAGTCTGATCATATTTTTGGAGATCCCAAATTTTTAATAAGAATTCCTTATTTAAGCAAATAATAAATTGCCAAATAAATATCTCTATTAAAAAATTAGTACCAAATGTTTCATTACTGAATATATTTCCTTATATAAGATCACAATTAATGTCTCAATCTATTATCATTGTTCTTATATTCATTTTGTTAATACACAAGATTTTGTGTATTGCATACAAAAAAGTATTTAAATTAACGTTATGGTATATTTATTTAAAGTGTACAACTACCCCTGCAGATATACATATTTTATTGTCATATTAATACTAAAAAGTGACCCATTGCATAAAAAAAGAATACAAAACGAGCAACAAGGGCCTCCCCAAAAAATTTCTTAATTCAACATAGAATTTTTCTTTTAAGTTAACATCATATTTTGCAATGCAGCAGGATATATATATTCTAACTAATGAAATTTAAGGTTAATATTTTCTAACCAAACGAATAAATTAATATTTGAGCTTTGGGCCATTTTCTAACCAAATATAATTTAATGTGTCCATTTATTCTAGATAAATATACACTAATTTAAATCTCGGTTTTTAAAGATGAACATTCTCTTAAATATAAATTAACGACAGATGCATTTTCTAAGTATCAATTAAATATGCAATGCATCAATTATATATATTATGGTATACTAAGTATAGATCAAATAATTTCTAAGTATAGATTTAATCTAATAATTTCTCAAATATAATGCATAGACTAATATATTTCATACGTATAAATTAAATATAACCTCCTTCATGCGACCGCATTACAGGCCAATTGTAACTATATAAAATCAATTCAAACAAATGAAAAGTTATTCTTTATTTTGTTAACTTTATAAAAACTTAATAAATTAACATAAAACGCGTTTTGCAATCTCTCGATCAGTCATCCTCATTGGATTTTAAATAGCATTAAAAACGATTGGGAAAGCTTACAGATATCATATATAATATTGGATAGTTTAAGCTAATTATAACTTTATTATAACCAATGAGAATTTTATTCAAATGATCACACATCCACGTTATAGACTAATTATACCATATTCAAACTATATGGCATTTACACATTTGCAGATAAATTGCATGCCAGTTACACCATTTTAAGAATGGATCGATGGATACTTCATCATTCCCAGCTGATACTACTTCTGAGGCCTACTGAGATGATGATGATGATGATGATACAGAACATCTATAAGCTTAATTGCCAGGGTGCCAAATTGCAGCTCCAATAAAATATAAAGGTTAAATCTCAATTCAATTCTCGTAGTAATAATATTTCATGAATGGGTTAATACATAATCGATCTAGAGAACACTGAGAATGCATTAAAATTGACAATATTAATATCTTTAAGAATTCCATGTTATTCTCAGCACATTCCCCATTTACTATGATTAAAGCTACAATTAAATTTTATTCTAATTATAAAGTTCTATATTCATCTCCACCTTCCGGATCCACTCTTCCATCAATTTCACATCCATATGTCTATTACCCTTTCATTTATTTTATCATTAAATCTTATATCTGTGCTAGCTCATTTCTCTCATTATAATCTCTTCTCAGGGTTTTTCGAATAATTAGGTGTGGAAATCGAATAAGCTGCGATAGGTCATTGGTAATAAACACTCCTCTCTTGATCACCTCCAAGGTGATCTCAGTTGTCATTAATGCAGTCTAATATCAATTTACATTAAAGATGGAATATTTTAAGCTTATTAAATCTTTATAAACACATCATAAAACATAGTCACAATTATAACCAAATTATAATAAAATAAAATGTGTCTAGAGAGGTTTGAATACAACGTATGGAGAAAGGATTTTATGCCCACCCTCTGCACTTGCTATCATACAATACTATCTCTATTCACAATTTATACTTCAACAATATTAAATTATTTGGTAATTTTACGCATTTAAAATTAACCTTTTAAATAGTTTTACTAAATATCAGATAATTCAAGTATTCATAATAATATATTGATGTATGATTGGATTGGAAATATCTAGATAATAATAACACACAAAAACATGGAGACACACGCAAATTTTATTTAAAACAAATTTTATTTGACAAACTATAATTCAATATCAGTACAAAAACATATACATTACATTATATCTACACTTTCTTTTTACCTTAAATACACGCAAATTTTATTTAAAACAACAAATTTTATTTGACAAACTATAATTCAATATCAATACAAAAACATATACATTACATTATATCTACACTTTCTTTTTACCTTAAATATAGCAAATACCAGTTTCTTCCCATTTACAATGCTTTCTCTTCTTATTACTGATATATTTTAGAAAATACATAATCGATTTCTGCCCTAATTAAATTCAATAATTTTAGTAAACAAATTTAAAGTTAATATTCCCTCGCAAATTTCTGGATCTTATCCTATCATCCCGATTAAATATTCTTTTGCCCTAATCTTTACAACAGAGATATCTTAACAATAGTAAGATTAAGTCATTGCAAATAAATTGGCATTAAGACCAACCATCATCATAGTGCACCCACTATATGTTCTTATAACATAATATTTTAACAATATTACCTTTCCAGCGAAGTTCTCAGCTGGCCATGTAAATATTTATTAAATAAATTTATATATGCATTGCTCATGCCCAATCATTCGTAAGTTTTATTTAACCCTTAACAGTTATTAACTTAATTATTTTGGCTCGTATGCTAAATCAAATCTACAAAAACGATATTCAAATACACCAATTGCACATACGTTATCTGCATTCATTCAGACATTAAATTGAGTTTGCAACCTGGTATACAATACTTATAATAATGCTTATCATGGCTATCCTGTCATACACATGTAAGGAATATCAAATATTAATATGAGGCAGGCAGTGATCCGAATAAGAGAGAACCTTTTCACTAAGGTTGAGATGTGCTAAGATTTTTATCGCTAGTCATATAAAAACAGGAATACCAAATACCTCTGGCCATCAAAATAAGAAACCTTCTTACGGTGTAGAGAATACTCAAGTGGGAAAATTCTTCCATTGGGTTCAAATACTTTATGAATATAGCATATATCTCAGTGAGTTAAACTTCACTGAATTTGTGGAGATCTTTGTCTATCCGCACACATACAGGTCAAAACATCAAATTATACAAGTAAAACTTTCATAACCTTAATATTCTTGCAAATTAGTGTACCGGAATATGAGCCCATAAATTTTCCAAGCATAAATCAGCTTGTTTCTGGCCTTAAATTTATGATAACAGTAATAATAAGCAATAAGAAATGCGCACAAAATTCTCAAAACTATTTCCATGCACTTTTATAAAAAATAAAAATGATGATGATGATACTCAATAGACAAGCAATTCATATATAAGTCTAAGCATTTGATAATAACTTCTGATGCTAATAATAATATCTCTTAATTGTTTTCTTTTTTTTTTTAAATTGAGGAAAAAAATTGTTTGTAAAGCATTTTAAATAAGGCATATCAGTTCTACCCCCAAAATGACCATAATAGCAAAAGCACTTCAATAAACATATATAAAATCATCTGAAATCAATTTCTACCCACAAAATAATACAATGGTAATTATCATATGAATTAAGTTTAAAATAGATGATATACACGATATACTACAAAGAAAAAAATTTGTCTTTTTTTTATATTAAATGTCCTACACACACATTTTTTTTAAATTTACAGATCTCAAATGTCCTACACATATAAAGAGCGAATAATAATAAAAAATATATATACTTATACAAGTCCTTTAGCGGTCCTTTCAGGCTCCTGATTTTTACTTCTCCCTTTTTTTTCCTTGACTAGTTTATGAGAGCAAATAAGTCCTTGTTGTAATAAGTTCTTTTGATAGAGTTTGGTTCCTTTTCTCTCATATATACTGTTTTTATTTTGCTGAATGTGTTCCTCATTTCCAACTCTATGTAGATTACCTTTAAACTTTGTAATTTTCTGCAGGTTTCAGTTAAACAGCCTTCATTTAACTTTTTCACAATATCAGTCTGTTTTTGATTGTCCTTTTTTAATTTTAATTTCATTTTGTAGATTTAAATTGATTTACATATGCATCAAACTTTTGAGTTTTAAATTTTACTATTTGCATATATATAAACAATATTAAACTCAAAATGTAACTTCTGTGGTTTAAATTTTTATCACCATCTGTTGAATAGCTGACTTCTGGAGCTTTAAAATGTGAGTGCCCACTTAAAATTTACTCACTATACATTGTTATATTTAGCCAAATTATTCTGAAAAGACAAAAGTACAATAAAAATGATTTTCAATTTTATAACACAGATTTCTTTAAGTCAATGAAGAAAAACTGCTACAGATATGTTTTAAAAATACAAGCCCCTTTTTTTCTATTAACACAGCTTTTATAGAGACATCCATCTGTTTTTTTTATCTTTATAATTAATTGACATGTCCCCCCTTCTCAATTAAATTTAACCTTTTGCCCCTTCAGAAAAATCAGGCACAAATTCCATTTCAAACAGACACGATTAATTTTACAATCTAACAATTAATTGCCAATTAATTTTTGACACTCTGACAGACCAGACTGACCATTAATCATTAATGGTCTAAATTAATAGCCCACTTAAATTCCTTGGCAAGATATGTGTCTTTTAAGGAATGATAATTAACTGAGTAATATAATACTTGAACCCATACTAGAAGTAATCTCACTTTTTCCCTTTAATGGTGAAACCAGATATATATTACAGCTGTTTCAAACTCAGACTTTAAATTAAATTTAGCTGCTAATCTTAAACTTATTAAAAATGATTTTAATTTTTTATTTAAAATTGCTTTACAAAATGTAAGAAATGATTATTAATTGTAAATTGTACCATCAAGATTTACAATTCTATTATCTACACACACATCGCAGGTATATAATTTTTTTAATTGACCAATTTACTGCCTTAATCTATAATTATAATCTTTAATTATTATAACTATATTATTATTATTATTTTTTACTTTCATGAATTATTTATTTCCAACCTAGCATAAAATAATGACTATTCATCATCACTATCTTAATGTAGTTTTTTAATAGTCACACACCTCCTTTTTCCCCAGTCAACCTATCAACAAATATACACATTTTGCTTTTCTAATATTTTCTTAATATTAATTTAACCCATAAATTACAATAAAATAATCCTCTGGCTATAAATACATTAACAATAAATTTTTAGATTGCTTACTAGTTGAACATATGCAATACCTTATAAATATGGGTTCAAACTTGGTCTTGGCTAAAATGTTCTTATTACAGAAAAAAATACATATATTATGAGGAAAATTTGGATAGAACCTTCTTTGCATATTTAACCTAAAAAGATGGAGCCTTGGCCAAATCCAAGGGCTACAATATATATATTGCAAGGAAATCAAGTCACATATCATGTGACTTCATTTAAAACACTTGTATTACAAATGTTATATAATGAGCATGCCAATAACTCTTAACAGGCTTTTCAGAATATCCCTAGTTTTTTAAGAGCACACTCATTATAATATATATATATATATATATATATATATATATATTTATAATACAAAGCATAATACAAAAAGCTAGCAAAGCATTATTCTATCATAAATCTATAATTGCTTTGTTCTATTACTGTTATTCATTTCTTACATAAATTACAGAAAAATCTTTAAATGTTTATAAGTGTCACTTAGAGCAACTAAAGTAAATAATATGAAAATAATCAAGTCCAAGCAGTCAATTTCATGACTGTAAAAATCAATATAATATAAATAATCTCTGTATGAGTAGTTTTAATTGTATAATAATTAATAAAGTGCTAAATTATTCACTTACTGTCATATCAATGTACTGTCATATATTATTATATTTATAAATACATGGTGAGCCCATTTAAATTTCCAATTCTCATAAAAATAAGACTTCTTAAAATTATTCAATGTTCAAACTCTGCAGGTGATAGAACAGCTGTATTAAATATGCTAATATTTTAATTTCATATGATAAAATTAATTTGTTTATTTTATTAGGCTTGTAGGTAAGCAACCAAGTAATGAATGTGTAATTACTCATTAATATGGATTATTATAATATGTAAGAACTGCCTCACCAAACTATTCATTTATTATTTTATCATCCTTGCTTTTGTTGTTTGATTAAGCTTTTTGCATACGTAAAATAAGGTAATTTGTATTCATATGTTCCAGTTCTTATAAAAATTTATGATCTAATAACTAATCTTAATACCGGTGCTAAAAGCTAAATCTAATAATAGAGAGCTGTATATTGATATAACTGTGATTAGATAGTTTATCAATTCAGTATTTACTTTTTATTAGTACTGTATTAATTAGTATTTATATATTTTATATATGGTAGTTTAAGCATACGTTTATTAAAATGAATAGAAGTTACCTTATGAAATTTAATTGTTAACTATATTGAGTGGAGATTGATAACATCTGGGTGCTTTTGGACATTTTTCTTCATTAAGATCAATTATTGATGACCTATCTTTATAAAAACAAGAAAATGCAAATATAAATCAGTTCATTTTATTTTTCAAAAAAATTAAATTTAATAACAAACAAAAATACATTAATAAAACAATAGAAATATATTATCTCATTAAAAGCCTGAAGGCCAAAGGCCTCTCATATCATTATATAGGAAACTCATAAAAGAAAATGTTATTAATAATGTTAACAATATTTTTAATTTTGTTTATTTTTTCTTTATGACTAAGTTAAAAAAAAGATTGAATGCTTAGGGATTATTTATGAATCATATAACCTAAAAAAGAAAAGCATAATCTTACTTAAAAAATCTCAGCTACTTAAAAAGTTTAGAATTCGCCTGAACATAATGAAATACTTTAATTGTAGTACTGAGCCTCTTATCTTAACAATATGCATATGATCTCATGATATGTTTTAATATGTTTTAAGTTGTGAAGGTTGTCTAACGTCAAGTTAATTTAATATAAAATTTGTATTAATTTTAATATAATTTTCCCACTAATTTTGTTAGCATATATTAGTTTATATATTTCAATAATATATAAAGTAATACAATTACGTGAGCAATACTAGCTTTATTATTTAATTAATATATAATTAGGGTGCAATTGCAAAGGTACTATTTACTATATATTATCCTGGTTTCAAAACAGGCTAAAGTTCTCCTGTTTAACGAGGTTAATTTACACTTCTTTGAATCAATAATTTCACTATCTGTAGTCAAGTTGCAAACTTTAGTGTGTATATAACATATTAGACAATAGATAAAAATAAATTCCCACCTTCATTATTAATTAGATATTGCCTTGATAACAGATTGAATAGTTGATTATTATTGATATCGTTTATGTGCTCACTGCTTTCACGTAAATATACATATTATTAATTCAAATGCTTTATTTGATAAATGATGTTTTTTTTGTTATTATTTGATAGTAAACACTGTGCATATGATTAAAAAACTATTTTAACTTAAACTTATCAAATGCCTGAAAGAACAATTGGTCTGTTTTGTTTTTTATTGATATATCTAAGCTGATTAAAAACTTTGCTATCAAATACATATTTTGGTAATTAAATAGATTTATAAAACAAATTAAAATTTAATTAAAATTCATTTGAGATCACAAAGGATCTTTTTCAGTGCTTTATATATCCATTTTTAAATTTGATATTTTACTAAAATATTACAGAAGTTTCCATTTATATTTTGTATTATTTTCTACTGTTTAATTTATGATATCTATATGTAATATTTACTGAGGCTATAACCTCAAGAATATGCATGTAAAATACAATAGTAGGGACCTCTACAGGTGTTTAACCACAAAATTTATATGATTAATTTTAAATGTTCATGCTTTCTTTCCAAAATGCTTCAAATTTTCTATATAAATGAATTTAAATAAAGAAGATAAAACGCCTTGTTCTTCTCTTTTAAAAAGTTTTAGCTTGCAATTTGGATTGAAAATATTTCATTTGCTTAATAAACTAGTGTAGGAGTATTACTCTAGTATATTATATAATTTTAATTGCTGGGAAAAGTTTATATTTATATATTTCATTATTTGATTTGATATTGACATCAGTAAATGACAGTTGTAAATTGAAAAATTTCACAAATGTCAGTTAAAATAATGAAAAGCAATTTGAAATATAACTTTAAAAAAGTAATATGATCAATTTAGGATCTTCACACTTTTTTTTCAAGGTGCTTCAGACTTGCCTATATAATAAATTTAGGTAAAAGAGATGACAGTCCATTGTTTTCTCTTAAAAAGTTTTACCTTGTGCTATGGATTGGCAGTATTTTATTTACTTAATAAACCTTTGTTGGATATATATATATATATATATATATATATATATATATATATATATATATATATATATATATATATATATATATATATATAAACTTGATATTTAATTTAATGGTTATTAAAATGAGTAGCAATAAACTGTAAGTTGTATTGTAAGCTTATTTGAGTGAGCTGAATGAACATCTAAGCTGATTTACATTTTACATATACTTGTAATAGATTTGTTTATACATCTTTATAAAAACTTAGAAATGAATAAAAATTAAGTTATTATTGTTTATTAGAAAACCACTCTGATACTTGAGAACATCACATTTATAAATATATTATTGCTCTTAATTTAGTGGTTTCTTTTTGATTATATATATAGTATGATGCTTTTTTATCTGATTGCTCTGTTATAGCTTGTCAGATACTTGTGTCAGCTAATTCATTGAAATTTTGTTTTCTTTTTTAAATAGCATGAAAATTATAAGCATGACATCAACAGAAATCCTGGAATTTATTGCTTCTTAAAAATCTCTTTGAAATGGCATATCTTGAGTTGAAATCAGATAAAATTTGAATTTTTTATTAATATTTTTAGTAATAGATTTATTTACTTTTTTTCCTTTCTACTGAGTTTACTATATTTGCATGGAGAAAACAAAGGCAGATTTTTTTAATTGGCCAAAGTCAGTAATGAAATGAATTAAAAATATTCAGATAATTTGCATTTTAAGGCCTTCAACATAATAAAAATGTAATCACCGAATATCGACCATAAGAATTCAATTTTAATTTTTTGAATAATATTTTAAATTTTTTAAAAATCATTTGATAAATGTTATAATTTATTAAAGTGTTTTGCATTTGTATTGATGTATCTGTGTATTGTATAAATTATATAATATTAAATCATTGTACTCTTTATTATACAGTATATAAATTTGTATGCTATACATATATTGTTTTATATATGATGAAAGCACTGATAAAGAAATCTTTTCTCAGTTACCTACTATTTATATATGAGATCTACTTTATAAATGTATGAAATACAGATCGAAGAAATTGTCTAATAAATAAAATTTATATAATGATGTATTCCTTCATTCATTGACTTTGTATTTAATAAAAAATCTGTTTCTCTTTACTTCCTAAAAGAAAAATATTTAATTATTTCTATTATAGTGATTTGTTTCAAAATAAAGAACTGTTGAAAAAATTAATTAACTAAAGAGAAATATATCAAATTTATTAAGTGTAAACAGATAATATTGTAATAATGTGAAAGCTAAAAACTTCAACAGATATGCCTTACCCATGCTTATGTGACAGCCAATAAGATGAAATAATGACATCAGATTTCACATTGTTTATTTATATATAATATTTAGTGAAATAAATGTGAAGGTATTTAAGCTTCACACTCTTAGTTCAAAATGCTTGAGTCTGGCTTATTTATATATAAATTGAGGCATAGATGAAGATGGGTCCATCTTTTTCTTATAGTTCTGACTTGTGTTTGAGAATTGAGAAGTCCATGTGATGTCATTATTCCATCGTATTGAATGTCATGTAAGCATGGGTAAGGTGTATTTATTGAAGGTTTTAACTAAAGAGAGTACATTTTCAGCAAGTATTATAAAGCAACTATGCTGACCAATGAAAAAAGCTTCCAGGTGATAAGAACTCTAGATATATTTTCTTTGAATTTTATTACATCATTTATAAAAGATTTTTTAGGATTCAGTAAAGTACAATGAAATTACAAAAGATGTTATCCACATTTTAGGGTTTAACAAAGTACAATGAAATTACAAATGGTGTTATCCACATTCTGTGATTAAGTTAATGTATTCATATTTTTTATAATTACATTGCAAATGTAATTTGATTTTTAGTTTAAAGCAAATTAATAATTAATAATTGAAATATTCTATTTTATATTAGAACAAATATGTGTGAAAGAAATTATTATATACATGTTTAACATCAAATCATTAATATGTTGTTAAAATAGAATATTTATTGTTGAATTAATGATTGAAAAAAAATTGTATTATTAGACAGGCATGCATATTAGGGGCTACCCAAAAATAACTGGAATTTTGTGATAAAAACTTATGTATTCAATTTTACAAGGGAATACTAAGAAGTAATCAGAATTTTATAATAAAAAATTGTTTATTTATTTATAAGTATTATAAATTTATATATCTTTTCCATTTAATACAATACAACACTGTAAATGTGTTTTTCATATTTCAAAATAGATGAAGCTTTTTAATGCCTGCATCATATTTTTTTCATAACTTCTAAGTCATCATAAAAAAGAGGCATTTTTTTCATTTGATGAAATAAAAAAAAGTCACATGGTTAGAAATCAAGTGAATATGACTGATAGATAAGCTGAGTCTTATTGAATAACATAGCAGTACAATAACAATATTCTTTAGTCAAGATTACAATGCCAATTTCTTTTAATACTTTATCCCTAAAAATAATGTAAATAAATCTGGAGAGATGTCAGTTCCAGTCATCTTGGGTCTTGTTTAATACATTTTATTGCAGTTACTATATTACATCAAACAATTGGCAAATCATTCAGTAGTAAATGTGCATTCCAGGAATAAATACTGTACCAGCAGTAGAATGGTTTGTCAATCTTTACATAGTATGACAATTGTACTAAAAATATATTAATCACAATGATTATAGCTGATAGCTCTTCAAATTTATTTCTATCTGATTAAATGTAAATAATCTATTTGTTAAATAAATAACATTTTCTTTATTAATCCATCAAATTATATATTTTAATTTGTCTCCTTTTGGTAGAAGTATATTAATTTTTTATTTCAAAATTTTACCTAAATAAACGGACAAAGAGTTTCCCACATAAATAAAAGCATTTTCGATATTAAAAATATAAAAAAACTTACTGTAACATGTTTTTATTTTTTAAATAAAATAAGTAGTGAAATGTCCAATTTTCATCACAATTAAATATACTCTGGGAATTATTCATTTTTAATAATAACATATATATATTAATAATATTACAAATCTCGATGTTTGTATTTCTTCAAAATAATATACTTAAATTTATAAATAAATATTAAAAAATACAGTACTTAAAAGTTTATAAAAAATATACCTTTAAAAGTCACTTAGGAGCGCTTTCAATTATCCTTGTAGTTTTTGTCAACTAATACTTTTAAAAGGTCAACTTTCCCATAATTCCATGAAGTCAATTTTCCCATAATTCCATGATCTTAACGTTTGATGCCTGCCTATTGATTAAATCTTGCTTGTATTTATATATTAACATTGATTCCTTAATTTTTTTTTAAATAATAATAAAAGAAAAATTAAGAAAGTGATGTTAATATATAAATATAAGCAAAATTTAATCCATAGGCAGGCAGCAAACATTAAGATCACGAAATTATGGGGTTGACATCATGGAATTATGGGAAGGTTGACCTTTTAAAAGTATCAGTTGACAAAAACTACAAGGATAGTTAAAAGTGCTCCTAAGTGACGTTTATAGATATATTTTTATAAACTTTTAAGTACAGCATTTTCTAATATTTATTTAGAAATTTACATATATATATATATATTGTAATCCTCTCCCAACACCAATCCTACATCACCTATAAATAAATACCCAGGGTGCCAATTCTATTGATAATAGAATCAACTACTAGTCTGACTCTACTTTGAAATACTATTGAGACTCTTAGAATACTATCCAATTATAGCTTGACTCAGTGATGGCTACAGAGTTCCATAATATGTAAAATGCAAATAAAATACAGGAGGAAATATTATGAATCAATAAGAGTAAATTATCTACTTGGTTTTGCAGTAAATAAGTAGTTAAAATTGATTAAGTTCCATCCATTTAAACTAATAAGTTATAGTCCAAGTTAGATCCTCCCATCATCTAAATGCACTAAACACTTTTACTGTAATAATAAGTTCAAATTAAATGAAACAAAGATATAGTACTAATTAACTTTACTATACAATCAGTTTAAATTATTTGACTAAATTAATATCTACTTGGAAACAATAAGGGTATGTCTCAGGGATTTTACTATATAACTTATTTAAAATTGTATACTACATAATAGCTACCAATTACCATCATAAAAGAGAACAACATAAAATTGAGTGTTGTTCTAATGGAACAGTAGTTAGACAATGACAGGAATAGGGTACCTTTTTATTTCAAATCATTATAAGTACATAAATTTCCCTAGAAGTTCATCAAATAATTAGGCATTTTATATAATGTTTGGATCAAGAAAATAATATCATATTTAAACATATTCATTATTAAGTTCATGAAATAGTGCAATTATATCATATTGGATATGTAGGTGTGGAAACTAAGAATATGAATGCATGTAAAAGAATAACTCTCAACAAAGTTATTTAATAAATAAAACATTTATTATATTATATAGTCAAACAAACATTTTACACCTTTACTTCACATGTTGGAGTAATGGAACATTAAACTAAACTTCTTTGTACTTTTGCTTCAAACAGATGCATGTTAGTAGCCACTTCCAGTATTCATTACTGAACAGACTAGGATTGGAGTAATTAAACATTAAATTATACTTCTTTGTACTTTTATATCAAATATATAAATGTTGTTAGCCAATTCCAATATGTTTTATTAAACATTTATTAACAAACTAACATTGGAGTAACTAAACATTAAATTAAACATATTTATACTTTTGCTTCACCTATATACATGTTATCATCTAATTCTAATATTCTGTGTCAACCAAACTAAGACTGGGATGATTAAACAATGCATTATGGACCTAAACATATGACTTAGAGAGGTCACACTATCCTTTATAAAACAATTAAACAATGTTATCAACTAGCTACTCTTTCTTTTCCCATTCTTTCTGTTCACTCATTCAAGGTAAGGATGAATCATTCTGAGGATTTGATGATTTAAAATTTAAAATAAATTAGTATGAATTGATTTAAAATATTTTCAAAGACTTACAAATCCAGTGATAAATTTCTTCCATCTCTACAGAATCAATAGTAGTTTTGTGTGCTTCTGTATTATGCTACCTGATATAATATAATTAACATAGCTATATCCCATCGGTTTGCTTATGAAATTAAGAGACAAACTATCATAATATGGATGATTCCATAGACCAACTGATTACTTTAGCACTACTGCTTTAGATGTTTTATAAAAAAAAATAATCCTATTTTTTTTTTATTAGCAAATTACATTACATGTAGCTATGAATATATGATGGGAAACATTCTAAATGGACGTATGAGGAACCAAGGAGACCTTTATTCTAATAATCTAAACAACAAAATATAGTGACTCCCTAGCCTTACTCAGGAGTTCAATATTGGTGTGGACTCAGTCTCATTACTGGAAACAAGGGAAGTACACTGCTTCACTTCATATAACATAATCATCATAATGCACAAATGCTTAATCTAAAAAATATAATTCACTCATAATAAGTATTTAAATAAACTAAGGGAGAGTTCTCTCAATTCCTGATAATATAATATATATCCTAAATGATTTCTTAACTCATAGCTACTTAACACATTTCATTCTAAACATAAAAAAACAATTCATTCTTAGATAAATACCTAATTCTTTCACTTTTGGAATATCACATCATCTGAAACCGGCTGGAAAATTCAAGTCAAGCAACTATAAATTTAACAATTATATAAATGAATTACACTAAACGGGCACACACACACACATACATAATGGCACACAAAATAATTTCAAATTATATTCAATACATAGATAATATACCAAAATTAACTAATAAATCTCTAATTCATGATGAATTATAAATGCAAAAAGCAAAGATAAAACAACACTTTTGTGTATTTAACATTAACTAATAAATCGAAATAAAATTTTAATTTATGATGAACTAGAAATCTTTTAAATTTAAATCATAATAATTATTATTAAATAGATCTTATAATCTGTGTCAATGCAAAGATAAAATAATACTTTTTATGCATTTACCCCTCTTTTAAATTAACTGCTAGCTTGATAATAGCAAATAAATATTTCCACTGCTAACATAAGTGTATAGAATACATGTATAAAACAAAAATTATATCAAAATAAGGTTCAATTAGCATAATATTTTTTTATATTATTCGTATCCAAGACAATATTGGAGCAAAAGAAAATAATAAATAAAAAAATATAAAGACAAATAAATTGATCTACCCATCTACCATACTAACAACAAAAGATGATTAAGTCTTCTTTAGCTGGAAAATAAATGTTCATTTGCACAGTTTGTAAATAACGCTTCTTAGACATGTATGAAATTATGGTAATAATTATAAAGCAATTAGGTGTTGGAAGACATATAGACGATTGCCTGCAGAACAAACAATAAGCATTTGGATCCAATTAAAGAGCAATTTCCAAAGTTCTTATCAGATAGCTAAATGAAATTACTGACAATATAGCATTTGAAGTATTCAATATATTTTCTTTTTAATAATGTCAAATTAACATTTACTGCTGCAGATTTTAGTAATATTTACTGCTTAATTAATTGGTGGTTTTGTAGTTTTATAACTCAGCACTCAATCTTTCAAATTTAAAAAGGAACACTAGTTTTCCACCAACTAACATTGACTATAATTACATTTATCAAGAAACTTGTAATAAATTATTAAAGGGCATTTATTAGGTAAATAGTTAATTACTTTATGAATTCACTTAATTCTACATAATTCTTTAAATGACAATATATGTATTGCTAAATTAAGAGTAAACAAGGAGAACAATAAAAAAATCTACACATTTAATATTCCTGGTCTTCTAATTTCATGTTTATATCATATGCACATTAAATATAGATTAGTTATCCATTAATTATATAAGCCACACATTCAATTTCTTAATCCTATAAAATTTGAATGGTTAGATATACTTCTTATCCAATAATAATAATAAGGAATGTTATACTAGATTAGACACACACACATTCTTCCATTTGAATTTTACTTTTCTATAGCCAGAAAAAATTTATAGTCTAGAGTTTATAAATGTTTTTTTTTTTTGAAAGATCAGTATAATTTTCCCATAATAATAGCAAAATTCACACAATTCATTTTTTTCTTTAATACTAAAGATTAAGATTAGGGCAATTAAATTTGAAATATAGATGCACATATGCATTTTAAATAATGATATTAAATCTAAAGTTAATTAATTGAAAACATAGGGAGATATATCTTATTGAAGTTGATTACATTTCCATACCTTTCTTAATCTTCTAAAGAAATTTTTTAACTAGTTTCATATAAGAAAATAATATCAAACAAAAAAGTGTACATTTGAATTTTAATTGAATAATAACCGCTTGATTTTGGAAAAAAAAGCATTTAGTAGAGAGAGAGGAGCTGTAAAATGGGAGAGACTACTTTCTTATAGATTATCTTTCATTTATATTACTGATTATTGCTTAGATGTCCATTTCTTCCACCAATCAAAAGGTTACTTCCCCCAAAGGTTAACTTTAAGAAGGTCAGTTCCACCTTTTGCATTGAGATAATTAGCTGAAAATATTCAATAACTTTTTTTTTCTTGAAAAGGAAAAAAATCATTGTCTTCTAAACAATATTAATTGAATTAAATCAATAAAAAAATACTTTTATACTCTTAAATAAAAAAATAATTATTTAGCAAATAAAGTAGTTGATAGTGTATTTGTTTGCCTTAGTAATTCACCAATCCATTTACCAATTAATCACTAAAAATGTGTTTAAATTGGTTATCAAATATATTTATTATAAATTTAAATATTTTACTGTAAAACAATATTCTGTATTATAATTAAATACATGAGGAAAAAATGAAGTTGTAAGATGGCACAAACATACATACACATACATATATGCTGCAATATAAGTACTAAACCAACCTGACCAAAATAAAAATTTATATGACCATGAGTCAAAAATACTGTACTGACTATACTATGGACTGGAGTAACAATGAGCACATGAATCAGAAAATCACCAAACAAATATCAATCACTGTCTTACAGACAAATAAGACAAATCTGCATCAACTTAACTTATACATTAACAGTTTATATGACAAGCCACTCCCCTTTATATCATTAAATACCTAACAAAGAAATACTAAATGTCTTAAAACTTCGAAATAATATCTGGAAGTACATTCTAAACAAGGTTATGGATTATTAATGAAAAAATTTTTAAAACTTCATGTTTTTTTAGCTAAATATAACTGATACCATGCTATCTACTTATAATTTGTTTCTTGTGCATATTCAGAAAGTCACAATATATATATATATGTGTGTGTGTGAGTGTGCATGTGTGTGTGAGTATGTGTGTAATTATAATCCCATTATAAAGCCACTACAATGTCCTAATTGTTATGATATTTTTAAGACAGTGTCAACATTAATAATATTCTAAAATTTTATTAAACTTTTGACATTTTGCTTAGAAAATATTTTATTATGCAAAATAGAGCACAAAAATTTTTAAAAAAGTAATAAATAAAGAAAAAATGTCTTTGCTTCCAAATTAAATTGATGAGATTTTATTAATTAAGATAATCATGTACAGTATTTTAAGTCATAAATATGTGGCTGCTGGTATATTATAAAATCTGTTTGAAAATTTTAATTTTTACTAAAAAAAAACCTAATTGTGTACAACATTTAAAAAGAGAAAATAGCTGTTTGAGTATCATAAAATGTATTAAATTTGTGCATTCCTTTTTCAGCCAGTTATAACTTTCTCTTTTATTATATTTTTAGTAACAAGTCTTCTTAAAACAATCTTTTCAAATAAAATCTGAATGTAATCATAAACATTTTTGTCTTAAAACAAATATTTTACATTTTTATTGCAAAAATAATTATAGTAAACTATGGAAAATATGCATTTTTTTTATTATTTTTGAAGTCAAACAAAAGAAGAATGCTTACAAGAATTCTTACAAGTTCTCTCACAATTGAGAAAAAAGAATCTACCAAATTGAAGTGTTATCAGTTTATTTATATTAAGTTTTCTGTACAATATTACTACCTTCAGATTTTTTAAAGTAATAAATCAATACATATTTGACTTCTAGTTTCTGCAAATAAATAAATGCAAAACTGGCCAACTAATAAAACAGAGATGCAAGAGAATGAACTAAAGCTGAAAGTGGCTGCAATGCTATAGAAATACCTGGAAAAAACATTTTTACAATCTATAGTTTAATAATATTAATTAAATAAGACCAAAATTTTGTAATACAAAATAAAAACTTTAAGACAATATTTTTATTCATTGTAATGTAAATGTTACACTGAGAAAGACAATAAGATGATGCTATAAGAATTCAATAATTGTTGTTATACAACAATATTTTATTATATTTAATTATTTACTTATATGTAGATACAATGTAAATGAAGCAGAAAAGCTATTTTGAGCAGTAATATAAAATTAACTGAACCTAAAATATATGTGAATGTTGCAATTATATCATATTGTTGCACTTTATGCCTTCAGAATTGTCACTTAGTTGCAATAGTTTCATTGATTATGTGCTCCTCTGTAACAAAAAGGTAAATATAGCAATAACTGCATGATTTTCAAAGGTGGAAAATGAGATTAAAAATAATTAAACATGGTAATCTGAATTTTTATTACATATTCAAATTTATGGGATGTCTGATTTATGCAATGTGTGAAGCAGATTACAATATAAAAATAAATTATATTAATAAAAATAATAAATTGAAAAAAATAACATCATTTGGTTGACCCTAATCATTGGCATTTCTAGATCATGATCTAGATTTATATAATGGTAAAACAGAACCTGAAATTTGGTAGAGTAGAAAATCATATTATAATCTTTTGAAATTTGTCAATATTTTTTATTTCAATTTTTAAACCATTGTCAATATATTTAAGATATACATTTTTCTATTGTCATTATTTTTTATTCAAATTTCCACATATTATACTCTGTTTCAAAATATTAAATTTTTTTTTTAATAAGTCTAAAATAAAATAAGTGATCTTTTATGTTTTTGTCTTTTTTTTTAAAGAAAAAAAACACATCTCGTGATTAGAGTTCAATGGCATTATCGTTTGTTTATAAAAAAAATATCAATATTATAGGTCAAAGACATAAATATTTGTTTATAATCATGTTAATTATAAAAAGTATATTGACGTTGTTCATTAAATTAACACCAAAACTAGTCTCTCTAATATAGTTTGTGTAAAATTTGATGGACCACCCATGTTTTAATTTATATATATATATACAAACAAAAACAAAACCCTTTATATAGAGATTTTTTTTACATAAATATTAGCATCAAATTATAGTTCTAAAATTATGCCAACATATCATTAGTCTTTTCTTCAAGTTCCATAACAATAATTCAAAAATGATTCCCTTTGCAATATTGCTTTTTTTTTAACTTATATGTTATTGAAAAGATATGTACTATAACATTTTATGTGAGGATATCAAACTCAATTAGATTAGGATCTATTTTTCGTAAAAGTATCTCTCAAGTGGACCAGCAAAATTTTTGTGACTAACAAAAAACTACACCATTTGAATTCAAAGGGAAATGAATTAGTAGTATAAATAAATTGAAAAATTAATAATGAAAATTTAATTTATTCTAAGTAAAAACAAGATATATAGGGCAATAGAATAGTGATGACTATAACAATATATTAAATAATATTTTTATTATATATTTTACTAGGTCTATAATAAAAAGTATAAAATAATTGTAGTAATTTTGAATAATTAATTGTAGTTTTGTTTTTTCAAATGCTTAATTTTTTTTTTTTATGTTTCAATAATATATTTTATTGTCAACAAATATTACATGATATTTACATACTTATGTCTTAGCTATAGTGGAATGATGATTTTTACAGATTTGGTTTGATTGAGATTTTCATTGCTAATTACATAGGGATGGATGTGTGGAATAAAGGTCTACATCAGTTAGCCTATTCAATTACAATACTTTAGAAACCCTGGGTTTCCATGGTAGATTTTTTTCACATCATGATATTTTTGTTATTGTTATCATTGTTTAATTTTACTATTCATTTCTGATCTTATTGTTAATTAGTGTTCTTCCTTCTATCTCTTGCTAATATTCTGTTATTTTCTTTGTTCATTAGTCAAAAGTTTTATTCATTTGTTCAGCTGTGTGAGAATTTATATTTTGTATTGTCCTTTTAGTTTCTTGTTCATTGTTTGTTTTGTTTAAATAGATTGAGCTTATATAAGGACTAGTTCTGCATGTTCTTATAAATTTTCTTGTAAATTTTAATAGTGACCAGGTGGCTGCATAGATATCTGGATGTGCAATCTTTGCATCTCTGTTCCTTATTTGTTATAGCTTGTTGTAAAATATTACTGGATGTCATCTGGTATTAATTTCTGGAATGAATATACATCATGTGTACCAAAGTGCATAAAGGCCAAAGATTGCTGCTCGTGCTGCAGGGGTGGTCTGCTTGTGTGTAAAATCAATCTGCTGTTGTATTGTTTGTCTTGTTCTACATTGATTTAATATATTATTTTGTATAGTATTTATGGCTGTACAATTGCAAAATATGTGATGTTGTGTTTTTTCAGCAGCATGGCATATGTTGCAGAATGTGTATATTAATCTATAAAGATGATGGTTGGTAGTGCAAATAGATTTTGTTTGATCATGAAGTTGAAGATCTTCAGTTCCATTGACCATTATCTGAAGTTTTTAAGGAGTTGCTTGTTATTTACTCCCATAATTGGACTAATGATCTGTTTGTTTGTGACTGGGTTGATTAACTCATATGTCTACCAGTATGTGTATTTGCTATCAAATCTGTGTGTTGTAGTTCTGACATTGATTTGTGCTGGGTGTGCTAATGATACTAGATATCCATATGTGGTGGGTGGATGATCTGTAGGGATTATGTTGAGAAGGCTTTGTGGCTGCTGAAACTGTGCAGTGATCTTTGCCAGTATGTTTATTGATTTTTATGTGTGGAATACATGTATTTATGTAACCCCAGATCATACTGTATAGTTTGTTGACCGAGTTGTTTGATTGAAATGGCTATAGTTTTCCTACTCCATAGTAGTTTACTATAGAATGATGATATGGCTGCTGGAAATTTTTTTTTTGTAAAGTTGACAATAGATGAATAATATGCAATTCTTGATGTTATGAGTATGTTAAATAAGTGCACTTTTGAATATAGAGATAAGTACACATTTGATAAAGAAGTGTCTATGTTTGTTGCTTTCTGTTTGAGCTTAGTTTGAAGTATTTGTCTCTTTACATGTGCTCTCAGGTAAAATGGGAATCCAAAATATGAAGTAAGTTTTGCTGTGTGTAGGGTTTTTTAGTATAGATTAATGATGCTGATGTTTTTCTTAGGTTGAATTGTAATTTGTGTGTAACTGTGTAATTTTGTAGTATTCTTTCTAATATTGGTATTTTTTTAAACGATGTTAGAAACACTGTTACATCATCCATGCATGCAATACATGGAATACATTGGGAAGTTTGTGGTATTAATATTCCTGGTAATTCATTTTTAATTTGTTTTAAGAATGGATTTATATATAGAATAAACAGCAGTGCTTTAAGTGGGATCCTTGTGAAATTGATTGTGTGGGAGTAAATGCTGTTTAGTTTCTGATGTGTAGTAGGATTGATGGATTGCTATATTTTCAAGCATGTTTATTAAGACATCTATTGAAACAGAATCAAATACTGCATGTATATCCAGTTGAATTGCAATTGGGGTATACTTTTTTTCTTTTGCTGCACTACATTTTGTATCATTTTAAATACAAGTTCAGCCTGTGTGGTGGAGGATCCCTTCTTTACATACTGCATGTTTGATATCCAGAGTTAGTATGTATGTTTCTATTTCATCTTTGACTAACTTTTCCAATAATTTAATCCCCAATGGACTCATGAAGATAGGTTGAAGGTTGTTGAGATTTGAAATGGCTCTTTTTTATTAAATGGCACTATTGCTATTGGATATAGATCTATGGTATTGTATATTTTTGTGATAGGAAGTTAGCAAGATTGCACAGGTACTATGTGGTAAATTGACTCAAATGTGAAAATTCAAATACCGGTATGCCATTGGTTTCAGGGTGACAACTGTTAGGAATTTTTTTAAGCTTTTCAGAAAATTGTTGGATCTAAAAGGGAACATTTGTTTCAGGTAGGTCAAACTCATCAGTGGATGGAGCTTTTGCTTGAAATGTTGGTATATGGGGTTCAATATGTTATGTCCTGAATAGATGTTGCTGCTTATCTCAATTGCCATGGACATTTTTATGGTTGATGGATAGCTAGTGCCCAGTGGATATATTGACATGTCCATATATGTTGTTGGGTGAGGCATATTTTTTGTGGCAAAATATTATTTTGTTTACATATATTGTAGTATAGCTCTGTTAGTTTTTGTATATATTGATGGGTACATGACTCTGGTGTGGAGATTGTCTGCTAGTGCTATTAATTGGGAGGGTAATTATGAGTATCTTGTCATGTGATGCATGTTGAAAGATAGTATGTTGATGAATGATTGGTATTTTTGGATTAACTTGTGGCATATTGTTAATTTTATTTAGTATGATGTATGTCTCTGAGAATAGGAATTTAGTTGTGGTTGTTGGGAGTAAAATCTGATTGTTTTTTTTCTAAATGAGTGAAAGTTGATGGGAGCTCTGAGAAATTTATTATAATAGTTTGCAATGGTCTGAAAATGGGGGTGGATTGAATTGGAAGTTGATTAAGTGATAAAACATTGGTGTGTAGTAGCATAGAACAATAAGGGTGGCATGCCATTGAATATAGAATGTCATGAATCTGCAGCAACAAAGCTCTGAGCACTCATGAGTGGCAAGTTTAATTGATATAACCATTTTGTATTGAATTTTTCATAGCTTAAGTTGAAATCACACAGTAATATTGTTGGGTTGTGGAAGGTTGTGTGGGAGTTTATTGTGAGAATTATATGTGCTATTATTCTGGGACCTGGGGGTACGTACACAAAAATAATGTTGAGTGTGGTAATTTGGTGCTGGAATATAGTGATTAAAAGATGTGCGTCAGTGCAAATAATTTTTAAAGTTGAAAAATTTCATTTTGGGGCTATAAATATTCCTGTCTGCTGAATGTGATGATGTGTTCCTGGAGTATGTAAAAAATCCTTGTTTGTCTAGATAAATGGCTGGATTAATTTGTAATCCATTATACATTTTTTTTGTAGTAGTCCTAGTATTTGTGATTGTATGATGCAAATCCATTTGCTGAGTTGGTATATTTTTACTATTGAATTAATGCTTCTGACATTCAGTGCTGCTATTTTAATTTCCATTAACTGTGTAGCTTGGATTGGTTTGTATTTTTCTGTTGTGGTTGTTTTGGAGCTTTACATTGTGTATTTTTATTGATTTATTTTATTTCTATTTGTTTTTGATCTGTTTTGTTGGCTTTTATATCATTCTTCTGATTGTTTTTGTACCGAGTGTTTGCGTGCTTTGTGCTTCTTCAATTTGTGATTCTGTGGTTATTAACTGGTTTTCAAATAAATTTGTGATTATTTTCATTTGACTTGAGTCCTCTTATATAATCAATGATTGGTGTATCAGAGTTATCATCATTTGTCTTCGCTTTTTTGCTAGCTTTTCTTTGGTAGGTCTCCCAGGCATTCTCTCACTTTCTGGTTGGATTGGGTTTGTTAGTTGCATTGCTCTAGGGTTTCTTAAGGGTAGAAGTGTCACCATAATTTTTATGGCTATCTTATTGGTAATAGTGTGTTATATGATTTTATCTGTTCCACAGTCAAATTCTGGCATATATACATTTGCTTTAGTTGAGTTATTTTTTGTTTGGCTTCCACTTTCTTTTTGGTCATGTTCTTTGGTTTGGAGTTTTGTTGTTTTTTCTGTGAACAAATCTATAAGGTCTAAGCTTGGTATCTCTGCTTTTTTGTTGTTATTATTTTTTTGTGTAGTTTGTTCACTGCTATCCTTGGCAATGTCTATCTTTTCTTCTGTCTGCATATTAGTTTTGAAATTTTATTTTTGTGTGTGTTTTGATTTCTGGTTAAGTTCTGGCAGTTTGAATGGTTTGGACATTGTGCAGTAACATGTCTCTTTTATTTACATGAGTAACATTATGGTTTCAGATCTCTAATATATAGAGTGAACAATGCTTCCTGATTGAGGATTTGTGTTGGTATATCATCTGGATCAGTGTCTGGATACAACTTTATTCTGAACTTGTAAGTGTTACTTGTGATTTTTATTGGTATATCTTTCTGATATACTGTTTTGAACATAATGCTCTTGCCAAATGGTTCTATCATTCTTTGGAAGTCTTGTTTTTTCTATACCATGTATGTGTTCTTAATTATTCCTAAAATGTTATTGTCATAGTTTTGGTCTATAATGAATAATACAAAGTTTGCAATGTGTTGTATTGTGTGCCAGAATCTATTTAATGTTATTGCTTTATACAGCAATTTTTTTTGGGGAATTTATATAATGAAATGTTGCTGTCTGTTGCTGACAACACCCTGGACTTGGGAGGATCTCTTGAATATTGCAAAGAAATGCTTTAGTATGGATTTATTGAATAATTCATTTGTGATGTTCAATTTTTTTTTCATTCCAGATCATTTCTGATGGATTTGGACTTCCCTGTTTTCAATTTCTACATTATTTATGTCACTATTGGTTGATTTCTTATATCTGGGATTGATCTTTTGAGAGGTGTTTCATTTTTTATCTCTTTTCTGATATAAGAATTAAATTGACTCTCTGTTTTTTATGAGGATAAATGAATTTATTGTTGTCATTTCTTTTCTTTTGAACATGTCTGCAAAGGTTGGCTTGTTTTTTTTTTTTTGATGGCTTACATTGGCATATTATTAGGTCATGTGATCTTTGAGCCTCCATGCTTGCTCTGTTAATTTGTTGAAGTTGGTTTTTAATTTATAAATCATTAATTAAATTTTGCTTATCTTTTCTGTTAGTTGATATTAATTAATTTAATATTATGATTTTTGATGTTATATAAAGATTTTTTACTTTGTTTCTGATAGTTTACCTGATTTGTGCTGTCCAAGGTCTCAAGCAACCTCTTGCTCAATAAATTTTATTGTTCACCAAAATGTCAAAAATTTAGAAGCAAAAGATTGAAGCATATGGTATTAATTAAGACAAAAAAAATTGTGGATAGTCAAGATCTGCAGTGTATTTTGTTATTTTTTAAACATGGAAATAATTGTTGTATATATAGAAAATGTTCGGCAAACATTTATATTTATGAAATATTTTTTATCTACATAAGTGCATAATTTTGAAACATTGACTTTTTGGAATTTTTCTTTTAGAATAAAATCATTTTGGTAGTCAATAGCTCCCATTTCAATGCAAACAAGAGCTTTTTCAAAAAAAAAAAAATTTTTTTTAAAAAAAGACATATAAAACATGAAATTATTATTTTGTCTTTCTTAAAATCCTTAAATCCTCTATCAAATTCTTCTTTAAACTTTTCTAATATAAAATAATATTGAGAAAAGGTAAAAGTTTTATTTTTATTTTTTTCTAAGAACAATTAGAAAAGTATTTTAAAACTTTGTATTTTAAATGATTTTAAACAAATTTAATTTGCATCTAAAACTTATCAATGCATTGTACATGAGTATTATTAATTGTTTCCCGCTGAATTTGACAATTAAATCATTCAAAGATCCTATAATAAAAACTAATGATAATTATGAGATGAATAATTATATTTCGTCATTTCTAAAAAGAATTTTATTTTCTCTAAAGATAAAAAAAGATTTTAAAAACTCTATGCTAATACGATCAACAGAATATCTACGTAACAAGGTAACTCTCAAATTTACTTTTTATCTTTAAAAAATTATATAAACTGACAATTATAAAAGATTTTAAATGATGCAATTTACAATATTTGTCATTGCCCTGAATACGTCTCATTTTCAACACTTCAGAGTGGGAACTGCTGATAAATAATACAGTGGAAAGATTATTGTTTTGAAATATCTGGATACATTTCATTTATGTTTGCACTAAGTTTTGGTACATTACTTCTGGAACATTTACAGTTATTATAGCTGTGTACCTCCTAAGAAAAATTTGGTCATCAAAAATATCATTTTTAGTGATTCGATGCACAAAATCATTTCCAAGATTTCTTCGGTAATATTCATATTGTCATTGAAAGTATAAAAGCAACCGAGAAACTTTGCCTATATACTCATATTGAACTTTTTCAAATGCAATTTGAAAACCACTGCACGTTTGTCAATATTTTTTGCAGTAATCACAAAGATAATCTGCCTTTTTTGTTGTTCATATTACATCTGGCTAAAAATATTATGAATTATACATTTATGAGATAAACAGTTTTTATGACTGCTTCAATCATACTCTACTTAATCAAAGAACTCATTAGAAACTTTAGAATGTTTTACCAAAAAATGACTGACTTACTCTCTCTCACTTTCGTAATTTTTGAAATAGATTTTTACTTTGAGTAAATAATTCATATTTATTTTTTTTACTCTCAGTATTCTCTTAGATTTAGATTCTTCTAGTATGAATATTCTTTTCCATATGTCATAGCATCAGCTGGGACGTGAACCCACAACCGTCCGCAACCAAGTACTTGCTTGCAAGGCGGCTGCGATGACCTCTCGGCTAAAAACGCTTGACAAGTATGAATATTCTTATTTGTGAATTTTATCATAAAGTCTTTTGGTAATACTAATTGTTTTAGTACTAATAATGCACGCAATTTATATATTTTGGCAATTGATTTGTTCTTTATTCCAATGCAGAAGACAGTTTTTCCTTGTTATTTTAGAAGATGAGTTGTCTGGATAAATAAATATATTATTAATAACAATTTTTAATTTATTTACTTAATTACTCACATTATTAAATGAAAATTATTAAATAAAAACGAACAAATTTAAGAACCTATGATGATACTATTGGTAATTAAAAAAAACAAAACAGCAGTAATAAAAAAGGGGATTTCCCTCACAGTTAGATTAAATTGTTGCTTCGAATCATTGAAAAGAATTTGGTGCACAAAACTTCATAATTTGCTCATTGACTGTTACGCATAATTACAAACTCTGTACAATCATGGGTGTGCATATTTTATGTCACTTTAATTATATGAACAGATGCTAGCCAACAAAATTCAATGTTTTCAGTGTGTTATAAATTGAAACACTGAAAGTATAATATAATGTTGTAATATTCCAATTCTAGTATAGCAGTCAATGGATCCATATTATAACTATAAATGTAAAAACGAATAAAGCATTTAGTTAAGTCGATATGTTTGTTTTATTATAAAATAACTTTCTTTTTTATCTTTTAGTCCAGCATATTTTTAAGATTTTTTTCTTTATTTATATCCCTTAAATTTGTTTCAATTGTAATTCACTAATACGCTTTCATATAAAAGAATACAATTTGTTGCGTGTGTGTGTGTGTGTGAATGTGAATATTTTCAATTTTTTCCATATGCTGTTACCAAGAAACATTTCAGAAATATTATCTCTTTTAAAAGTATTAAAAATTCTTATTTATACTTTTATTACACTGTCAAAATTGTAAATAAAAAAAAATAACTGTTTACAAATGGTTAACGGAATTAATAGCAAATGGGTTTAAAAAAAAAAAAAAAACGTGGGTTTCATAAATAAAAGGTTACACTTTTTCATCTCTGTATTAATAAACAATTTTTAGAAACAAATAAAATAAATTAATATTGAATAGAACATTTTATTGATTATTAAAATGTAATTTAAAAAAGGAAAAAATATTAAAAATCTTTTGCTACGCCCTTTAAAAATAAACAAGCAGGTAATCAAACAAGTATTTCCTCTAAAGCACTTGTATAATTTATATTACGACAGGTTATCTTTGACGTTACTAGTTGTACGTAATAGTATTTCCCAAAGCGGTCTGTCAATAGTCGCCTGCAAACCTAGTTAACTTTAAGACTGTAGGTCAAAAATCAAAATGAATTCGTACAATAATTAACCAGTTTTATTGTTAGCGATTCTACGTCACTGAAGCCCCAGGGAGAGATATTTCAAATTACAGCTTCATAATTCACTTGTAAAACGTAATTCATTTTTAGAAATAAAAAATATGATTATCTTTATTCAATATTGTTTATTTATATATTAAAAAAGTATAATAATGTATTTTACAAAATAAATAAAAAATGCTTATTTTTCTAATCTATAATCGTTGCATTTTCTTTCTTAGATTTACTGATATCGATTGGTTTATCTTAAACGCTTCTCCAAACAATGTAGTTCTTTCTTCCACTTCACTTTTTTTACTCTATCACTTTTTAATATATAGGGTATATGAGCACAGACTTTCACACGACCCACCACTCTCCACACTATCTCATAACACTGATACACTTGAACACACATATGTTGAAAAGATCACTAATCACCAATATACGTATTTCATGCTAAACCAGCAATCATCAGTTAGTCCAGATTACCATCTCTACACATATATGCTATAAGTGCTCAGATATATACTAAGATAGCCAATCCTCATAACTCCTAATCATCTTAAGATGTTCCAGTTTTCTTTTGTATACTTTTCTTGACATTGTTTTCACGAAACACAACATAAATGAAAGGTGGGTGGGGGGAGCCTCTTCTATAAATCAGTTCTTCTAATACTGTTTTCCGTACTATGGTAATCAAAATGGTCTTAATTGAAGCTCCATCTATTATTATAGAACTTGAGCATCACGTGATCTTCTAAAAAACTAATCATTCAAGTATTTATTATTATAATTTTTCAAGAATTGTTTGTATTCTTCTATTAAATAGTACTTTAAAATCAATAATTCCATTACTAATAAATATTTTAAATTAATGTAAATATTTTTAATATGTTTGTGCAAATATATAAAGTGCATATATTTAATGACTATTTGGAAACAGGCAAGTTACATATTTTTATAAAATTTATATATCACTAGAGCTATTAGACACTTATTTAAAAAAAAAACAAAAAAACAATAATAATGTTGGAAAAAATTATAGAAATCATATAATAGTTGAATACTGAGAATGACAGAATTAAAGCTCATGATATCTGAACAGTATAATTCTTGTATTTAGAGCCCTAGGGTTTACTGTTCTTCTCAACATTAAATGAGAAGGGCAATAAGAGAGGTTTATCACAAAATTTGATTATTGGTTTCATGTAAAAGTTATATAAATAGTTTCTAAAATAAAATAAAAAACTAAAGTAAAACAGCATTAAGTTAATAACTCACTGCGGATCACGGATTACGGATTCCCTAAAATATCATCTCCTATAGAAAAACATTGAAAGAGAAGACAATATTTTATACTTACTTGTAGTTTTTTTTGTCTTGTTTTATCTTTTAGCTCTCAAACAACTAGAATAGTTAGTGAATTGGCTATAATTTGTCTTCTTCAATATAATTCCTAAGCCATGCTTATAAATGATCTTATAACTATGTTCAAGTTACTGTCAAATTTGAATTCCACATCAAATTACGGTAAGGGAATGTGTGAATCATTTGTGTTTCAATATTATAAGGTGCACAAATACAGTTTTCTATTTGATAAATGTTGACTTTGTTTATTTACAAATATTATTTATTAAATATTTTTCAACCCAGCATAATTTTAAAAAGAGTAAATAGATCCAATTAATATTTACAATAAATAATAAAAGTAGCTAATAAAATTTTATTTTTGCATGCTATATTAACAGATCTACTAAACTCATTACATCATTAGTGAACACTGGCCAATAGTATTATCATCCTAACTTCATAAAAATAAGATTCAAAGAACAAAAAAAATTACAACTTTTCTCTAATGAAATGCACCAATCAACTATAACTACATATAAAAAAGTTATACTCTGTTTTTTTAGCTGATTGTATAGTTTATCACAAAGTGAATAGTATGTAACTGTGAATCTCATTTGTATTCTACTTTCAATCATAGAATCATCTTTAGAATATCTTTTCATGATTAATATTTAAATGGAAACTACTTCTTTTGGAAAATATTGCTGAATTTTATCACAAATATTTATTTAGAAAGTCGGTCACAATTTATCTATTTATTTATTTAATTTCATAAAAATATAACTTTACAATTGTCTAATCAATATATCTAAAAAAACTGAAAAATATTATCACTCTCATCATTTTCAACCACTACCCACCCACTGTAATATGAAGGTATCTCCAAGTAAATTAATTCTTCTAATTACTGCTCTATCTTCTCTACAACATGCTGCAATCTCTTAAGATGCACTTTAAGACTTCAACTATCCAATTATTATCATATATTTATCAATATGTCCAACCCATCTCCATTTCAGATACTTAATTATTTTAATAACATCAATAATATCATTTTTATTCTTACCTCTTAGTATTGATCATTTCTTGTTACTTCTAACATACATCTTGCTCTATTTCATTTAGTGGTCTAATGACTCTGAATTGATCTCCTGTTAAGTGACTATGTCTTAGGTTCATAAGTAAGAACTACAAAAACAAATCTATTTAAAACCTTTTCTAGGTATAGGCTTACTATCTTTTACCATGTTTACCCAAAAATAAAACCATACTTATACTAATTTTTACTCCAAAATATATCGTAGGACTTATTTTTAGAGGTGGTCTTATTTTTTATGTACATAAATCTACCTTCATTCTAGTATAAAAATGTACATTTATTCAAGTACTCTTCTCTTTACAGAAATCTGTAAGATACTCTCCCCAGGAACCTCCTGTAATTCCTTTCTTGTACTCACAGAAATAGCTCTTTCTTTTACACTCATCTTGTCTGGAAATCAGAATATGGTTTAAATTTAGCATTAAATCAAGTGTTAATTGAAGACTTGCAAGACAGAAATGGGGATAAAATGATTACAGTTAAGAATAGTTTGACCTCATAAAAGCAAAAAAAAAAAAAAAAGTAAACATAAAAATTCACAAAATGTTTCTGTATTTTACTAGTGTAATGGTATATTGAATTACAATGATTTGTGTATGATACAACGACATCCATATATCATCAAATGTGCACATGGTAAACACTTTCCAAATTATTTGTAATAGCTCTACTTGAGTATTTATTTAAAAACTTTGTTTTATAAGAAAGGTTGATGATTTAACTTAAACTAAACTTTGGTTATAAAAATCACTTCCATTATTTTAATAACGTCTTTTCGGAGGAAAAAAAAATGTTTAAGAAATTAAACTTTTTTTTTTTATCTTCAATGTGTAGAAGTTACGATGATAAAACTCTAATATTAAATCAAGCATTCTAAATCTAAATATTAAATATAAATAAAATAAGAACCTAAAAATAGATAAATGGATTTATAAATTGCCTGACATAGTGACTTGTGGTAGATGAATTGTTTCTCTATACAGGTAGAATTATGTTTGTTGAAAACGGTCAATGGGAAGACATAAAATAACATATAATTTATATTACAATTTATTTAAAGCATTAATGTCAATAATATTGGTTATTTACGCATTCATACTTTACATTTCAATATATCCATGTATTTTTATGGTCAAACAAAAGCCATCTATCTAACTGATGATCTTAACTGGGGATTCTATTTATGGTAGGGCTTATATTATAAACCCTCTGAAAAATCTTGCTGAGGCTTATTTTCTGGTTAGGTCTTCTTTTTGAAAAAACATGGTAGTATCAAGATATTTTTACTAAAATTATTCAAATGAAGTTTAATTCTATAAGTAATTTCATCCATCATGTTTCTATCTCTATTAATAATCTGACCAATGTATTTGCAGTTGCTAACTTCTTTTATTTCATGATTATCAAAAATATTTTACTTTCTGAAAAAATCTATTGAACATTACTTTAATTTTTTTAGTATATATATTTAATCCTGTTTCTTATTTTCTTCTGATAACTCTTACAACATTTCCTGTAGCTCTGAAGCATAATTTGTGAAAAATAATATATGATCTACAAAACCTGGGTAATTTAAATAATTACATTTAGTTATCTATTCTAATCCATAAAATATTTATTGTAAAACTGCTGTATAATTTTGGGAAATGAAATACCCTATCATATATTTTTTTCAATTTTAATCAATTTTATTATTACCATGTGTACCTTACTATTGCTGTTTGTAAAGGCATTCTAAGTCTACATCTTGATGAGCCAATACTACCATCTGTGTAGAAATGTTTTTACAATCAAATATCTTTATATAATCAACAAATTCAAAACAAAATGACAGTTTATATTCTTTAATTCTTTTTATAACTTCTTTCAATACTTAACATAATCCATTATTATGTCAATGGCCTTATAATCTTTCAATTACATTTTATGGAAACCCTTGAATTAAATGTTTTATGCCCTTTATTTTACTTATTAGTTTATTTTACAAAGCACAGACGGTATTGAAATTAAACTGAGAGAGTGCAAACCTCTCAAGCGCTTAGCCAATCTGAAGTGATTTGGTTTGAGAACATGAAGATATTTCTCTCTTCACATTTAAATTCACTATTTTTTTTACAAATTAACTATGTGAAATCTTACAGTTTACAATGAGTTAATATTAAGATATTTTTACTGGAAATACAGAAACAGATGTAATGTTCTGATTATTTATCAGCACACAGGAAGTCTGTAAATAGAAAGAGAATGGCTTTAAACTCTTTTCACATGTCTCAAACATTTTTATATTAGCCAAACAATGTACTTTTTAATTATAGGGGGACCTTTCAAACCTCAACACAAGATAAGAACATTATACATATAAAAGTGGCCATCTTATCTTTAACCAAAATTCTTTTTACATAGTCCAATCTAAAGCATATTGATTTGGAAATGTGAAGATATTAATCTTTCACATTAAAAAGATATTAATATTTTTAGATTGTTGTAAATTGTAAGATTTCATGTAAGTTAATTTGTGAAAGGAAATAGTGGATTTAAATGTGAATAAAGTAATCTCTTCAGACTCTCAAATCAAGATGCTTCAGATTGGTCTATATACATAAGAATTTAGATTAAAGATAAGATGGTCACACTTATCTTTATAAAGTTTATGTCTTGTGTTGAGGTTTGAGAGGTCCCTGTATAGTCAAAAATTAAATCTTTTTGGCTATTAAACAAATGTTTAAGGCATATGTGAAAATAGCCTTTCTCCTTCTAATTACAGACTTTCTGATTGCTTGATAAATAATGATGATAATAATTATAATAATACAAAAAAAAATATTTGATAATGATTACATATAAAAAATAATATTTACACTTTATAAACACAAATGATATTCTTTTAACCTAATATAAACCAAACAATTTCAACTATATTTTTTATTACATTGCATTGGAAATATATTCCTTAATATATTAATAAAATTTAAATATTACACATATAACATAAACATAACAACATACCCACTTAGAACATTAAATATTTGTTTGTAATGTTTATAACTGACTACTTTTGAAAGCAATAAATGAAAATATGCAGAAAAAAGCAATACTAATTTATTAAAATTGTAACTATTATTATTTATATGTGTATCTTAAACAAATAGGATTAATTTGTTAATTTTTGTAGCAGCAATACATATTTCTTGTTTTAACATTTCATCATTATAGCAATTTCAATCCTTAAAGATTAATGCATTACCTATTAAAACTATTGAAAAAAAATTATGCTTGATCTTATCTCAAATACTGAAATGACATCTAATTTTGATTGGTACAATATGTATATTTATAGTATTATTTCCAGAAACTTCCATGTAAAACAAGATATTTCAGTACAACAACAAGTACTTTCCTCAGAGCTTCTTTCTCAAATCATAAGAATGTATTTGAAAAAAGGAGTTCTGAGGATAATACTTGTTATTGTACTGAAATGTCTTTTTATTACACCAAAGCTCCCGGAAATACTACTATGACTTCATTTATTTTATAAAATGAAAGCCAATGATCACCAAAAAATAAATGAACAAATTTTTGAAGAGTTCTTTTGAAGATAAGTCTTATTTTATTTAAAATCCAAAATAAAAATGTTAATTGATTTTATATTTGTTAACATAACAAATAATAAATATTTAACTTTGATGTGATATTTTGTAAATACTAACTATATATATTATTTAAAAATTAGATATTCTTAAAAACTTCTATTTATCACATATATTTAAAACATATGAATAAAAATATAAGACAAAAATAAATGACCCTACAGATGTACTCTGTCTGACCCAGCACTTTTTAGTTGATCAGGTCACAATCTCTCATAAATCTTCATTATCTTTGTTCAGAATAAGGTCAAATTACTATAACTTAATATATAAGAAACAAATATCTTGAACTCACATTATTGGTACCATTTTCTTTAGATAAATACTTTGATTACTAATAGGTGATAAATAATAATCATTAGTGTATTTATCTAAAGTGGATGGTGTCAAATGCATAAATACAATAAATTTATCATTCATAGAATAAATTTTAGCAATTATTATAAATTACATTCCATACCTCATGCTTAAATAAACCAAAAGAATAGAAGCAATATAAAAATATCACAATATTTTTTAATATTTATTGTCATATTAATCTGATATACATGTTGACATAAATATTTTCATGGATAAAAAATGTTAAGTATTTGGGAGGGTGGGTGCTGGCATGTGTAAAAATAAATAAGACAAATTTAATGTGACAAATATTTGTAAATAATTAGTTCTAAAAATTATTGTGGCTCCGATTTTATATCTTAGCTGCTTGAAAATGTTTTAATAACATCACAATTATTTTCTTCAAACAGTAATGACTGGAGTTCAATGAAGATATCTGATTTTAAATATATTTGACATATTGTAGTTATATGCTGACTGTCTCTATTTAATTATTTAATATATTTAGAAAATTCAAATTTAATAACATATAAGTTAGTGTAGCAACACTATGTTTCAAATTGTATTATTCTCTTTTTTTGTTGTTTCAAATGGTATTGCTTCTCCTATCTTTTTCAAATATTGATGGCTTGCTAAGTAAAAAATCAGCTGAAATTGCTATCACCAATTAAGCTATTCTGTTCAAAACAGCACAAAAAGTGTATATACTTACCTATAAAAGTTCTGATTTTTTTTTAAATCCAAGATAATAACAAATGCTTTCTAAACATTATGGATTATCATATTAAGTTAACTTATGGGTTATTTATCATTATCTTGGGGGTTGCTTTTTTTTAAAATTTTCTCTTATTTTTTCTCTCTGTTCAATATTTTCTTATTCATTGTTATATGCAACGGTAATTAAGTTACAAATAAAATCAAGTGTTCCTGCTTATTCTTATTAATTTATTGCCAGAATGCTTAATATACATTTGTATAGGAAACTTCAGACAGATATATATAAATATTTTATTTATATGTCTATTTACTTTAAAAAAAAAAATAGCGATTTTCAGTTATTTGGTTTTTGTTTGTTATAAAAATATTAGAGGAATGAAATAATTCATTTCAAACATTAGTTTTGAAATTAAAAGAAATGATTGTAGGAAATATATTTTAACGTTAAACAACAGATGTTTTAAAGTGCAATTTTTAATTATAATATTTTTTTAAAGTTTACACTTCATTACTTCACTTTTCAATTAATAGCTGTAGGTAATCTACTATTAATCTAAAATTCTCCTGAATTTAAAAATAAAATGTTGGTTTTTGATGAATAATAATTTGTTTTCTAGTTTGGAGTAGAAATCGTAGCCCAGTAACAACCCGGAAGGATGACAGAAAAATTCCAAAGCACAAATGTAGAGTGAGAATCTGCAGTTCAAAGTCCATCGATCGCAACCAGGACTCAAACTTCTTTGTTATTAAAAATATATTTATTTATTATAGATGTTGATTTTCTATAAAATATAAAGTGACGTTTAAAATTTCATATTATCATCTGAAGTTTTAAATATAAGATGCTTATATATGTTAAACAGCCATTATATGTTAATGTGGGGCAAAGATCATTCAGCATATATTCAAGAGAAACATTAAAAGAGAAAATGACTATTCAATTAATCATTGATGATAGTTTTAATGATTGATTTATTCTCTAGATAAATGTATTCAGATAGTTTTTTTATTAATTAATAATAAGCACTATTTTGTAAAATGTATGAAATAAAAATAAATTGAAATTACATAAACATCAAGATTTGTGTGAGGGTGCGATTGTTTTTATGAAAAATACTTTTGAGTTTCAAAAAAGTGTTTATAAGATGAAAACAAGAAAATGGAATTAAGAATGAATGATAAAAGACAAAGTAATCTTCAACTATTTTTCACATAAGTAAACAAGTAAACAATATTAATTAATAATGAGAAATAAATAACATTAACAATGTTAGTCAGATTACTAATAAACATACAAATATAATGTATGAAACTAATCATACAATTAAACAGGGATGTAGTGTCTTTAGTAAAAAATAACTTAATATTAAAACAATATATACCTATGAATTTGAAAAGAAATATTACAAGCCTTTAAATCATGCAACAAAATTATACTATATATATATTGGAATCAATAGTAAGGGATTGAAAAATTAATGCATGAGAAAAGAAAAATTTATAGATATCATTAAAAAAAGTTAAAAAGATTGAAAGAGAATTGGGATGGACATGCTGCTAGTATAGATTACAATAAACTTTAATTTAAAATTTAAAATTGGATCCCAAAAGATTGTAACTCATGTAGAGGAAGACCACATATAAAATAAATTGATGAGATTAAAAAGTTTTTGGATTAATGTAAAAAAGAGATGCCATGAATTGAAAAGATTGAATTAAACATGGAGAAATCCATTATAGTATAACGCATCAATAACATTTGAATAAGAGATGTTTTATGAATGACATTAAAAAAACTATAGGCCAATTATCTAAAAAAAATTGTTTAGTAATTTTAATCTACTAAGGAAGTTTCAGAAATATATATTTATCATTGTTTTGCTGTTATAGTATCTTGTTATAGATAGTATTAATTTCTCTATTTTTAGAAGTGCTTTTACATGCCAGTATATTTTATGAATGGTACTTAGTCTCCATTATTAATTTTGCTAGCCGATTTTCCAGAAAGGATTGAAGCATATAAGCTCTCTTATTTGTTGTTCTGATAACTTGTATATGCTTATAGCATATACTTTAGATATTGTTATTAAGGCTCTTTGTAATCTAAGGCAATTCCTATTTATTATTTTGTCCCTGATCTGCACTTCTCCTTATGTTCCTTGATTAATGGCAAAATCCTAGATCCATTACTAGTCCTCAAAACCACATGTGACCTATGAGCAATGCCATCATACTTTTACTTTGCCTTACTTTATGTTTATTGAATATTGATTTTGCTCGTAATGTTATATCTCAAAAAATGTGAGTTGCAGACATTGTAAAAAAAAAAAAAAAACTTTTTATATATGTATTCCTTTTTAATAATTGCCATAACATTTTGTAATAAGCTGTTTTTGATTCTGAAATTAACTTTAAAGATATGAAATGATTGTGCATCGTATTAATAAATTCAAAATTTGCATTAACAGTTAAATTTTTTATAAAATTTCTGAAAAAACAAATATGAATAAACATAGTATGTTTGTTTAAAATCTGTGATTATGGTAGTATTTTTATATTGGACTATTTCCATCATCTAATATGTGTGTTGAATGTCTTTAGAAAAGTTTAATTTTAGTTAAATATTCCAAATGCATTCAACACACATATTAGATGATGGAAATAGTCCAATATAAAAATACAGCTAGAACACCATCATCACAAACCTTCAGAAAAACATGTGATTATGGTACTTTACTTATAGTTAGTTATATGTTGAACTATTTCCATCATACATTTAGAATTATTAACTACTTTTTAAAAAAATCGAACTTTATTTATGCTTTTCAAAATACAATCAACTTTTAAGGATAATACTCAAGTTAATATAGAACACATTTTAAGTGATATTATTGTGTTTTTCAAGTGTTCTTAGTCTTATCAGAAAATATTAAACTTAATATAAATATCTAAATAACTAGGTTATCATGTCAAAGTCAATTGACAATAAGAACTGTATCTATGAAATATCATATCATTGTGGAACAACATATGCTTGTGAAACTATATTACCTATTGGAAAATGATTAATAAAAATCAAAATAATATTAAAGAAAAAACAACAGATGTATTTAAATTAACTGATCAGATGTGAACCAATAAACATACAGACCAATGATAAAAGTAAAAAGAAAGAAAAATTAAAGAAGCTGTTTGCATGACAATGGCAAATAAATATATAATAATATATATTGTTTTGAAACCAATCATTACCATGTTCTTTAAGAAAATGAAGAAATCATAAAAATCATCAAATATAAGTATTCAAAATGTCTATTATTTTGTTTTTTTATAAGAGTACCTAACTGATGGGATCTTAAATTCAGTATTTATAAATCTAAGCTCATTTAATTAAACTCCAAGCTAAAAATATCATTAATCAGACCAACAACATCTGAAGAAGTGAACTAATATACAAACATGTGTTTTATTACTATTACCAGAATGCAGTTGGAAAGTATTAATAATATCATATCATTTCCAACTTTCTTATATACTTCAACAATATTGTTTTTTTTAAATCAAAACTTTATTCTTATAGTTTCGGCTGTCCTGAAGTCATCGTCAAAGCTTTTTAAAATAAAGTTTTGATATAAAAAATAGTATTGTTTAAGTGTATAAAAAGTTTGAAATGGTATAATATGTAATATACAAATCAATACTTATGAAAAGGAAGAAGAAGAAATTGTATCATTTCCATAGAAAGTATTAATAAATGAATGATTTTTTTATATAAAAAAAATACATTTAACAAGTTCAGTTAGATGGCAGAAATAGTCCAACATATAAATAATTGTTTTCTAAAGAAAATAACATTTGAATCAATGCTCAGTTGATAATTATCAAACATGAATTAAGCTTTGGTTAAAGAATCTTTACTTGAATTAGAAGCAAACATAAAATTACAATGATTAAGCAGAAAATGGCAATATTCAAAGATAATTAGAATTTTTTTTTTAAAAATCATACAATAAATTATTTTTAATAATGGATATGATCATCATATTTGTATGACTATCATATTTTGTTATCAGATTCTTATAAACAAGTAAGGCCATTTTAAATCTAAAAGATTAAAAAAATGAAATAAATATTAAAAAAGAATCTAATGATGATTATATAAAGCAATCCCTTAATTACAAATATATGTGGATTCACTATATATTATATGTTACTCCTGTCATCTGTATTTTGCATTTTGTAATTCTAATTATTTATTCTACAGAAAGAATTTCTAAAATACATTAAGTCTTTGCCTAATTATAGTTTTTTTGTTGTTTTGCATACTCAGCTATATAGTACTAATGAAAGAGATATTTTTATAATATAAATTGAGACTGACTTTTTCATTAAAACCATAATCATGTTCATTATAAAATATTAATATATAAATATATTAAAATAATCAAATTATTTGCTTAAATGGGATCGTCATGTGATGTCCAAAGTGCTAGAATGCATTGATAAGAGTTAATTCAGGATATTTATTTTTCAAGCTCTCACACTATCATTGGATAGAACATATAATACAATATGTTGCTTACGTATTCTTTTTTTTCCATGTGACAATCTTTAACTTAATAATAAATAGAAAAAGCATTTTTCAAATTTAGAACTCGTGGGTACTGTAAATTGTAATTGAAAAAATTATTATATATATATATGCATTAAAAACTGTTACAAAATAGTTATTATCAGGAACATTAAAATTTTTTTGATTATAAAAAAGGAGGACGGGTCAGAAAATTATTTATAGATTCACTATGCACTGGTAATGCCATTTTAGAAAGAAATGAACTTAGCAAGTCAGTTTCAGTAATATATTTTAGTTACTTCCCTGGAATCCATAATTCATACATTGTGCAATAATGATATTTTTTATAAATTTATCAAACATTGATTTTAATAGAGACTTCAATTTTTTAATTTTATTTATTTATTTGATACATTGTCAGCTTTCTTCTCCCATCAAACATTGATATCTTGAACCATGTCTATCCTGTCTAAACACTAATAGATCTCTATATTGTTAAATAGATGGGTGGATGGATATATATATAGATAGATACATGGATATAGAAATAGATAAATAAAAAGATAAGATATAAAAATATATGGATAGATAAATAGATGGGTGGATAAATAGATACATTGATATATATATATACTTTTTCAAAGATATACTTTTTCAAAGAACAATTTTTATAAGATATATATTTTGTGACAAGAAAGTGAAGTAGCTTTCTATATTTTTTGTAAAATAAATCTATTTTTAAAAGATTACTGAGTTTGTAAGATTCAATAAAAAATCTCTGTAACCTTAATTAGATTGAAATTTAAATAATGCTTATTAATATTTTTTAGGCTACTAAGTATTAAATATGTTGATTGTCTTGCTGCATTTTTTATTATTTTTTTTCTTGAAATAGCTGCTGTTGACTAAGAAATTTCGTTTTAGTTGTATATCTTCAGCAATCTTAGTGAATATTTAATTTTTTGTTAGATTATCAAAAAAAAAAAATGTTAGTGAAAGAAATTTAAATTTTATAGCTAGTGCAGAGTCCTTTAATTCAAATTGCTTAATTGAAAGAAATGTTGATTTGACTATCTTTTGGATAACATTTGGCAAGATGTAATTTTTTTTATTTATGAGTTTGTTTTTTCATGGAAGACCATTTTAAGTGCAATAAATATATATATTGTTTATTTTAGGTATGCTTGCTTAATATTATTAACAAATAAATATTAAAAATATTGCTACATTTTAATTATTGTTGTTGATTTAATACCCTGCATGAGTTAGAAACATAATGGAGGAATGATGACAGACTTGCGAGAGAAAAGTTTCTGAATAGAAGCTCATATAATTAATAATAATAATAATAATAATAATAATAATAATAATAATTATTATTATTATTATTATTATTATTATTATTATTATTATTATTATTATTATTATTATTATTATTATTATTAGCAACAACAGCAGCAGCAGCAGTAGTAGTAGTAGTAGTAGTACTGATACAGTAGAAATAGTAGTAGTACTATTCAACAACAATAATCTTTATTAATCCTTTGGGTTACATCACATTACTTAACTTTGATTGTAAGGGCTATAGATGCAATCAAGTTACACAGGTTTTTATAGGGTTACATTAATCAGGTTTCAAGGTATATCTTTTTTACAAATGCTTCTACTAGTTTTGAATACAGAGATGGATATCAAGCTTAATCATTAAAGTATTAAAAAATCAGTTCAATATAAAACTCAACTTCATAAATAGATAGATATGATGTAAGATTGTAAAGTCTGGCAGCATATAGGAAGTTATTTACAGACACTAAATGACTTTTTATTATTGTTCTTTTAATTGTTAATCTTAGGGTATAATTGGGAGGTAACTTATAATCCATGTAGTAAGAAGTCATGCTGTGGGTGCTGTATGAAGAACAAAGTCAATTCAGAGTAGAATTGTATATGGTGACAGCTAGTGGATTTTGATAGATGGGGAGTAAATTTTGTAGATTGGTAGGTGGATGGTGTTGAAGGCAGTTAGTAAAAATGAGCTATGTTGAGAGTAATGGATGGTACAATTGAATGTTATTCAGTATGGTTGTTGTTGTTGTTGTTGTTGTTGTTGTTGTTGTTGTTGTTATTATTATTATTATTATTATTATTATTATTATTATTATTATTATTATTATTATTATTATTATTATTATTATTATTATTATTATTATTATTATTATTATTATTATTATTATTATTTTTATTATTATTATTATTGTTGTTGTTGTTGTTGTTCTTCTTCTTCTTGTTATTGCTACTGTTGGTGGTGCTGTTGTTGTTGTTATATAAACATGAAATTAAACCAATAAACTATTAATGAATTACTTTAGAAATAAAAGTGTTCATTTGAAGTACTATTTCTTCTAATAAATAATTTTCATTTGTTTTTTTTTATTATAATATTCTCTATATATTATACATTTTTCAACATGTAGTTGGATATTATTAGGACTTTGTTCTTTATTAATAAAAATGATTACTTTATTTTTACGTGTGTGAGAGATTCTTACCTGGTTTACATTATATAGATCAATAAATGATATTGTAATCTTTCAAGTTTTATTTTATAATTTAAAGTACAACTCTGTATTCTTGTTTTTTTTTTTATTTATACTAAATTATGTTTTAGATAAATAGTGCTTCTTAATTTGCTTTTGAATTTAGATTGCATCTGGTTTCAAATGTCTAATTATTTGCAATGATAGGATTAATTAATTTTGTAAATTTAATTAACTTAATAAATTTATGGTATTATATTTTCCAAAATAGCAAATAAACTTACATCACTGAAATGCAATTTAAAAATTAAACATAAAACATTGAAAGAAAAAAATTTGAAAACATAATTTTCATGATAGATATATTTTAAAAAGGTATTAACAAATGTATAAAAGAACTTATAAAATCAAAACCCAAAAACCTATGTCATTATTAGGTGATTTTGATTAAATAACAAAACATAAACACTTAAAAAAAACAATTTTTATTGATATACTTATATTAGAAAATACCAAGCTAGAAAAAACTTGTAGAGGGACTTAGAAAGTTACAATTTGTTTAACAAAAAAAAAAAAACTACTGATAATATTTTTTAATTGAAATGTTACTAAAGGGAATTCAGTTTAATAGTGCATTAAAATCAGCTTTTATAAAACTATTACAGGGAAAATTCTCTCCAACAATCATTCATAAAAAAAACAGTAAAAAAAAAGTAGTATCTTCAGGTATCTCAAGTTTTGAGAGTTGAAAGTTTGATTAGGATTTATTCTTGTTTTACTCTTTAGATATATGTAACTAGATACTTATTTGCTGTTGAATAGTAAATAGTTAGCTAGGTTGGCCACGAATCAGTCATTTGATAGAACAATCAGAAACCTATTTAAAAATTTTCATGTTTATTCAGTTTAAATTCAAAAATTCAAACCTAGATCATAGTCAGAGAAGTTGATTCATGATTATGTGTATAAAAATATATACAAGTAACATATATTTTTGCACATTAATATTTTTCATCAACTGAGTAAAGATATTATTATATGGTTATTGCAAAAATATAAGTAGTTGTTAAAAATTAGCTAATAATTGTTGAAAATAGTAAAATATATAATATCATACAACAAAGCTGAATAAGTCAATGTTTACAAAACTACATAGTTATATAATTAAGTACCAAAATGGTGAGAAGTTATTGGTCAGATTAAAATTTAGTTGATGATTTTATTAATTTAGTTAAAGAAACGTTTGTATCAAAATGATAATTTTGCTGTTTTATTATAAATATTAATTAATTTCAGTCTCTTCAAAATATTTGTGATTTTTCAAAGTATTCTTTGATAAAGATTACTGCATCTGAATAAGATTTTGGTTTTGGAAAAAGTCTATGCAAATGTCAGTATCTAAGGTAGGATAGCAAACTGTTGAAGAAGATGAGAGATGTTTTCTTGTATAATTATAGTCATTTCTTTCACTACTTATATATATATATATATATATATATATATGATAGATATGATTATATATATATATATATATATATATATATATATAAAAGAATGAGTAACCATCATATTAGAAAAGATAATCATGTTAATGTAGTAAGCCACCATTCATCATTTTCTGTTTCAGCATTCATTATCCACTTATTACACACTGGCCTTCACATATATTATTTTCCCAAATCAATGTTATAATTAGGTGTAATAATCATTATCAAAGAATAATTAGAGAAGCTTTGGAAATTCTGAAGTGAACAAATTATATTAATAATTTTAATGAAACAGCTAAACTATCATTTATATGGAAGAGTTTCTTTACACAAATTAAATAAAAATCATTGAGTTTTTATCAACTTAATGTTGAATCTTATTTTTTACTTATATTTATTATTTGTTTAAGAAAAATGCACTTTTTAACTTGTTCTAATGGGATTTACAATTTTGCATAGTTTATTGTTTTTGCAAACTTTACATCTTTATCTGGTTGAAGTAAAATATTTTATTGAAACGTTGGTAGTTATATATTTTAATATTTTATATAATTTCCCCAAAGTTTTTATGAATTATAATAACTTCTTTATAATGTAAAAAATTTCATTTCATGGTATTATCACCATTACTTTCATCCATTATCAATTCATTGCAAAATGAAGATAATCTCAAATTTAATTCAGTTTCTTGATATATAGTCTCTCTTCCCCATAATAAAACAGCAAACTTGTTTATTTTATCCTTTCTTCTCACATGTGACCTTTTTATATAAGTTTTACAAACTCTAAACCCATTTTAAAACTTCTACTGAACAACTATTATCATCTCTTTTAGCAATATGTTACTTGAACTCTATTTCAGTTTGTTAATTTTTTTCAATAATACTAGTGATATCTGTTTCCTGTCATCCATACATTTCATTTTTAAAACATTTTGCTATCTCTAATATACATTTCCCCAAATAATTGAATGATGTTAAGTCCCTATACTGCTTTTCTGTTATATACAATTATGTGATTTATAAGTAAGAACACTTCAAGACATATTAAAAACCTTCCATATCTATATATTCAAGTTTTTTTTTTTTTTACCAATGCATCTTTTATTTTAGCTCTATAATTCTGCCACCATCCATCAGCACAAAAATCATACCCACCTCTTTCACAAGAAATGCATTTTAAAATACCCATTTCACTTTTCAAGTCAGTTATATATATATACATAGTACATGTGATATATTACAAAATAATCTACTATTAACTTATCCAGCTAAAATTTCACATTACTATTGGTATTAAAGTCCATTTATATTTGCTTAGTTCATAAATAGACTTTAGATTAGTCAATAATAATTATATAAATGAGATTTTATAAAATTAAATAATTAATGTAGTTCACTTAAATCAACAACTATTTCAATTTACTAGATACACTTCAATTTCTAATAATTTTAATAAACTACATATAAAAACACTAAATTAGCAATTATATAAACAAATAATAAACAATCTATATTTAATTATTCTACAATAAATTTTAATATCACCTATGAACTAATGAAAAACATAATTGTTTTCTGTTCTGTCTACACTTTTAAACACACTTAAATTACTACAAGAGTAAAATATGAAAGCTCTATACAATCAACTCAATTTATTTAATTTTGTTCTTATAGATATTATTGCCTAATTTATAATCTATTTAAGAACTTAGACAGCAAATAAAATGAGAATTCATTTTTTGTTTATTATAGATTGACTTTAATATTCCAGTGTTATTGAAAATTTCTTAATTGGCCAAGAGTTTGTTCTATAATTTGTTTACATAATTTCAAGTTGTTATCAGCACATTTGGTTTATATATATAATGCTTTATAATTTTAGCAAAACATATAAAATAGGAGATTTAAAAGATGTTACATGAATCATTTCCAAGTTGAGAAAATTTTGATCAACTTAGTGAATTATTGTGATCAACTTGTCACTTTGATGCTTAAATGCTATATGCAATCCTACAATCGACATGGCTTATGATATTCTATATATGAGTACATCTATATGTAAATTTAAATAATAAAAAATGTATGCTATTTTTTATTAAGAACGTTTTAGTTGTGATGTAATGAATCTAAGTATACAAACTGAAATTATGCCATCTAGAAAATATATTTATCTGAGGTACTTAATGCCAAAATTGAATTTGCTTCTAGCTCAATATTCAAGTTTTTTATAAGAATCAAATATCAGACAATAATATGTACATATATGGATAATGAAAATATAACATTTTTTAATTCTTTCATAATTAATTAGGTACCTCCCATAAAATGCTATATATACTTGGATTCTATGTTAGAAGTGAATTCACTTTTGACTTAAAATATTTCAGTCGAATATATTTACTAGAATATATAATTTCAGTTTGAAATGCTTATTTTTTAATTGGTACTTTGCTTCATGCCATCATAATTAAAAATTATTTATAAAAATATGCTCAGAAATCTTATTAAACTTTTAGCATCTAAATGTATACATCTATAAAAAATAAAAGAACCCATTCAATCTACATGTGCAGTGTGAAATTATTTCTGCCATTTAAATCTTTGTATTTGAAATCGTTCAGAATCAGATACAAACTGAAGTTTTTTTTAAACAATAATTCATCAAATGATTCCCAAATCTCCAACACACTAAGAAGTTTTTAACACAGGCAAAACTCTCCATACAGTAATACCATTCAGTGCAAGCCAGAGTAATCAATAGATGTCAGAAGGCTTGTGAATAAAATATCTATATAGTGCCTATTCATCCATTATCCCCAGATTAGTTTCCAGCTTGTGGATTTCATCAGTGAGGAGCCTTGGATTTCACTGGGTGGCATTACTGTATGGAGAGTTTTGCATGTTTTAATAACAGTTATGAGCAAGCATAAGAAATCGTGATCATGTTATCAAAAAGTTGTTGGTCTAATCTATTTCAAAGATATGAATTTTACATCAAAATAACCATCACATGTTTTTTCTAGTTTTAATGACACCTATTTTATTATTTTACACAAAAAGATAGCTTTGTAAGTATAAGTGATTAATGAACAGTAAGATATTGGTTGTAATCAAATCATCAGACTAGTTTAGGCTATTTTACATTATCAGTTAGGAACTTTGGGTTGTGTATACTCATCCTGCAATCATTTTTGTTATATTATTCAAGTAAATGTCTGATATTAGATTAGTTTTAGTGACTTCAGTAAAGAGTTATCAAAATAGCAAATAAAGCAATACCTAATTCTTCCTTGTTTGTTTTGGGACATCTATATAAAAAGAAACTAACCTGTGGATCTGTTTGTCATTACAATTGTATGTTTGTTGAATACTCAATTACAAAATTGCCCTAGATTAAAGCACTGGATTTTTTTACTGCTAGTGATGCATATACTATGACTGTACCAATAGATTCATATAATTCTGATCTTTGTTAATAAACAAATAAGTGCCTTATTTTTATTGCAGTAATCAAAACCAATGTCTTTAAAGTTTCAAACATTGTAAGATTTTGAAATCAAGCTTATCTAGGTTTTTTTAAATCTTTTTTGAAAAGAATAGTATATAGTAAAACAAAATATCTGCATATCTGGTTGTAATCTACTTCATATTTTTCTAGCATTTACATTAATTTTTTTTGTTTTATATGACTCTAAAATTGTATAAAAATAGATAACTGTTGTTAATGCTCATTATAAACATAAACTAAATATTATATATGCTTTGTTTAATATATGTCATTCTGTTTAACGAAAAGCTCAAAATTATCTGAACTTAACATTTAATCATTAAAATAAATAATTGCTGAAGTAATGTAAAACATAAAATTTGACATATGACTTGCCTTAATTTCCTAATTTTAGACTGATTTGAAAGTTTGCAACCATAAATATGGGTAACATAATGATTAAAACTTCTTCTTATTGCAGAATCCATGAAGTGAAACTATTTTTCTTTAAGTTTCAAGCAAAATTTATCTTTTTTTTAATTATGTAGCTCATAGATAGTCAGTATATTATCTAACATAAATAATAAAAATAATAAATGTTATATTTAAAATGACTAAAACAATAGATTATTTTTAAAACATTAATTAATGATCACCAATAAATAATAAATATTTACAAAAATAATGATAGCTAAAACAGTTTTTTAAAAATAGAAGATATTTAAGATCACAGTTTGTGGGAAGTGTAAAAAGATGAGTAGATGAGAATATTGCGGTATTAAAATCACAAAGTCAAAATAAAACTCAATTTCAATAAAATTCAGCAGATAGCATCTGCTTAGATTTAAAGAATAAAACAACAAACACAATATTGGATGCAAATTAATTTATGATATGAGCAAGGTGAATAGTTCACTGTTTAAGACTCAAACAGAATCTTTAGTAACAAGGGAATATACACATAAATGGAAAAATGTGGGTGATTTAGTCTGCAAGTTGTGTAAGGAAGGCATAGAAAATATTAGGCATATGTTAACTGAATGTAAATGCCTAAATTGTGGCTAGCAGGTTTGTCTGGACAAAGAGGCTGAGAAATTCCTGACTTCAAAAAGGAGGAGCAACAGGGCATCACATGATGTCACATCACATAAAAAAAATAATCATTTAAAAAGAAATGTTTTATAGTGCAGATTCTTACATATGCATTCACTACCTACACAAATGTATTGACTAAAATATAAAAAAAGGTTTTAGATAGGTTTTTTTTTTAGATAGTCTGTCTTAACCAACATAAAAATGGGGAATAAATGATATCTAACTATAATAACTACAGGGTAAAGCAAGGTTGGCAAGTTATTCAAACCATAGCAACTATCATTTCAAGGTTTCTGACTATTTAAAGTCTATATTCTATGTAAGATAAATTAGAATGGCGGACAAAAAATAAAAGAATGTAATATTTGTTGTTATTTTTAATGGAGAAAAAACGGAAGAATCTGAAGAAATTCTCATGAGACAAGTATGACAGCTATTCGTAATTTATTTTTACATTTTTCTGGTTGTAACCTACTAAACGAATTTGTACTAATTTAGCAAAAAATAAAATTAGATTGAAGAAAATATTCAACTTCCTCAAAAATTTAAAACAATCGTGTTACGTGATTTTACAATTTGGCTAAATATTTGCAAATGTCAAAAAATATGAAATATGATAATTTTATATTTTTTAAGCAGCAATCATTCAATACAAACACAATGATTGTTAATCATGGTTTATGAGAATTGTTTTTTAGCATTCCTTTAATAGTAACTATAGACTTTAAATTTATTAAAGATCTTGAGAGAATTTGATTTTTTAGACATTATTTCATTCTTTTCAAAGTGCACAATCAGATATCTCGGAAAATTAATAGTCCTCATTCTTCTTTTTAAACGGTTTAAACTTTAAAAAAAGTATGCATATAGTTCTTAATATATATTTTAACTAAAACATATATCTTTTTCAAGAAAGCCATTCCATTAATTTACCCTAAAAGTAAAATATCTATTGTTCATTTTGAAATAAGACTTGGTTAAAAAGTAGGCAGTTGTAATTTTAGTTTATGTAATAATCATAAATTAATATAAAAAGCAAAGTTGTGTGACATTTGAGAAAAATGGATGACTTGGTATAAGTGAAAAGACACATTTTGTCAAAATGCATATCAAAAACTATTCATTTACTGTTTATGAACTGTTATTACTTCATCGGATATATAATGATATACCTGAATATATATATATTGAGATGCAGGTATATATAAAATAACAAGAGCAGCTTTTAAATCTAATGTTTTCTGTAATGAATTTGAGAAGTGAGTGATTACCAGATAATAATGTATTTTAATTCTCATTCCTAAATCGATTTCAGGCATTTACCTTTATCAAAGCAGATTTAAAATTTAAAATGGACATAATCATTTTTTTCTGGTAAATATTAATTACTTAAAACACATTTATTAAAAACCTTCATTTTTAAACACATAGGCATATTTCCTTTTTATATTAAGTTATTTCTATTAAAAGTACTCCAACCAAGTTTAATTTTATGATTAATTTCATCTATTATCTTTTATCTGTAGTAATAATCTGACCAAGGTATTTATAGTTAATTTCTTCTAACTCATCATAATCACATCTTTATTTTCACCTTTTGAGAAAATCCATTGAACATTACTTTAGTTTTTTTAACATTTAGCTTTAGTCCTACTTGCTTACTTTTATTTTTTAACTCTTGCAACATATCCTGAAGCTCTGAATCATTATTTGCAAAAACAACTACATCATCTGCAAAATCTAAATCACTCAAATAATCTCAATTTAATTTTATTCTTTTAGCTTCCCATTTTAATCCACAAAATACTTCTTGCAGCACTACTGTAAAAAGTTTTGGAGGTATGGAATTGCCCTGCCATACACCATTCTCAGTGTTACCTATCTAATATAATTATGTAATATAATTGTTGTTGTACATTTTCATAAATATTCTTCAAAATATGGCAATATCCTGGGTATATATCTTTATGATATGTTTTAATCACTGAACAAATGCTTATAGAATCAAATGCCTTTTCATAATTTACAAATCCAAAACATAATATCAACTCATATTCATGGGTCACTTCTATAACTGCTCTCAATACTTGGATATAATCTACTGTACTAAAACCACTTTTAAATCTAGCTTCTTCCTTTGATTGATTGAAATTCAATGTTCTCTGTAGATGAGTTGTAATTAGCTTAGTAAAAATTTTGTATAAAACTGATAAAAGACTGATAGGTCTATAATTTCTAATATCTTCTTTATCACTTTTTTATATATTAATATTAATACTACATTCTTCCAATCATCTTGTACATATTTATCATTTAGACATTTGGTATATAAGATTGCCAATTTTTTTTCTATTCCTTCATCTGCTTCTTTTAATATATAGATTATAATTCCATCATTACCTGGAGCTTTTTCTTTCTTCATAAATTTAATTGCATGTCTGACTTCTTCATTTAAAATCCTGGGTAATTCAAAAGATATAATAGATATAGCAGGTACTTGTTCTTTATTACTATATAATTCTCTCACTTTTTAGTAAAAGTTCCATCTTTTATTCTTATTGCAAATATAAGTTTCCTACCTATACCAAAATGTTGTTCTACATTCTTAGAACTTTTATTTTCTTCCACAGCTTTTCCTGTTATTTCACAAGTATACTTTCTTATATTATTATCAACTTTTTTGCACCATTTTGCAAAATTTAAGATATTCAATTCTTTTAATTCATCATTTTTATATATCTTCAAATTCCTTTTTTCTTCATAAACTCTCTAGTCTCAGCAGAAATTTTATTGGTCAATTGCTTCTTTTTTTACCAGCTATCTTTATTGCAGTTTTTAAAATTGTATCAGTTATTTTCCTATTAATTTCATTCAACTTCACATGATAACCATTTCTTATGCTTACACAAGCTGTTTATACAGAGGCTAAATTCTCTGTAAAGTAGCACCACCAGTGCAAGTCAGGGTAATAAATGAATGCAATAAGGTTTGTGCATAAAAACTCTATCTTAATCAGTGAAGAATTTATTAGCTTCACATTCCCAAATCAAAATGCTTTAGATTTGCCTATATAATTAGAAAAATAGGTTGAAGATAAGAGAGGGCTGCTCTTATCTTTATAAAGTGGAATCTTGATGTTAGATTTATAGAGGTCTCTCTTCTAATAAATTAAGCACTCAAGGTGCATGTATTAAGGTTATAGCCTTATTTAAGTAATAAATGTATATTGCAAATGATTTTACTTTAATACATATGATTATTTCAAATATTAAACTGACTTAGGAATGTTTGTTAAAATATAAGATGCTAATAACAGTTATAAAAAAAAATATTTTAAAATCAAAGCTTTTATTTAATTTGCATTAAAAAAAATAGTTTCTTCAATCTTTTTTTTTTTATATATTCATTATCCAGAATAGGTATTTTCCCTATATTCTAAAACTTATTATGATTATAATCTTGAATAATCAATGAACTTTAGATGTAAATGTAATAGTATTATCACATTATGTTTAATGTTTAGAATAGATATACTTAGATTATAGTGAAAAAAATAATATTGTAGCATTGCAATACTAAAACTACATAAGAACTTTAATGTTTGAAACAAATTGCATCCTTATTTCTTGCAGGCTTATAACATTTTCAACTAATAGTATTGATTAAATAGTAATTTTTTGACTTGACTAAAAGTATCAGACTACATCAAATATTCTAAGACTTTTTGACATTTAATAATAGGTAGATATTAATCAATAAGTAATCATTGATGAGCTGTAATATATATGTGCTGATTAAACATAAGCAATTTTGAAAAATATTCTATAACTTTTTAAAACCTTATAGTTTTATGTAATTTGAATCCCAAACCAAAACACAACAAAAATTAATATATAAACCGCTATACTGTAAATTTTTTATTGATACATAAATAAGGCAAACAAATGATAAATATCTTATTTAATATATGAGATCCATTAACAAATTAAACTATTCTGAACAACAATTCTTAAATTGTATTAATAAAATACTGTTTACACATTAATTTAGCAAAACTAAATATCACAAATATCACATAATTCTTATATCTCCAGTTGTCATATAATATATTGATATTTGCCATCTTTTATCTTTTTTAAAAAATAATAATAATAATAATTCATATATACAATCAAAATTTAGTTCAATAAAAATAACATCATGAAAATGCAATGATTATAATTTAGCATAAGAGTTTATTTAATTAGCTATAAATTAGATTTTACAAAGACATGACACATTTCATTAACTTTTGTTGAATCACTCATAAAGTAATGTTGAGACATTACAACATTATACTTACAAATTAAAATTATATACCCTAAGCATGGCATCATTATTCACATAAATGATATTTTGTTTTATTTTTTTTAATATATGAACTTCAACATTACTTATCTTGAATACAGGTGTCCAGAAAAAAAAAAAAAACATCAATATTTATATTATTGTAGTTAGCTATGTAAGTGATGAGTGCTGGTTCAGTATGAAATGTATCTATATCATCATCATCATCATCATTATCAACCATTATCAATCCATTGCAGGATGAAGGTCTCTCCAAGTTGAATCCATCTTCTCCAATCTTTAGCTTCTCTTCTCCACATCACCCCATACACACTTTCTTATTTCATCCATCCATCTCACATGTGGTCTTTTTCTGGGTCTTTTACAATCTTTTGGAATCCAGTTTAAAATTTCAAGTGTCTATCTATTATCATTTTTTTTAGCAATATGTCCAGCCCAACTCCACTTCAATCTTTTAATTTTTTTCAATGAGGTCAGTAACACCTGTTTGTTCTCTTACCCATACATTGCATTTTCGATCTCTTCTTGTTACTCCCAACATTCATCTCTCCATACTTTTTTGAGTGGTCTGGAGTCTCTGTATTGCTCTTCTATTAAGTGTCCAAGTCTCAGATCTATAAGTAAGAACTGGTAAAACACATTTGTTAAAAACCTTCCTTTTCAAACACATAGGCATATTTCCTTTTAGTATCAAGTTATTTCTACCAAAAGCACTCCAACCAAGTTTAATTCTATGATTAATTTCCTCCATTATGTTTCCATCTGTATTAATAATCTGACCAAGGTATTTGTAACTGTTAACTTCTTCTAATTCATCATAATCAATCTTTATTTTCATATTTTGAGCAAATCGATTAAACATTACTTTAGTCTTTTTAACATTTATCTTTAGTCCTACTTTCCTACTTTCATCTGATAATTCCTACAACATATCCTGCAGCTCTGGAGCATTATTTTCAAAAACAACTACATCATCTGTGAAATCTAAATGACTTAAATAATCTCCATTTACTTTCACTCCTTTAGTTTCCCATTTTAATCCACAAAATACTTCTTGCAGCACTGCTGTAAAAAGTTTTGGAGATATGGAGTCACCTTGTCTTACACCTTTCTCAATGTTGACTTTCCCAGTCTCATTATGTAATCTAATTGTTGCTGTTGCATTTTTATAAATATTCTTTAAAATATGACAATATCCTGGATCTATACCTTGATGATCCAATGCTTTAATCACTGAAGAAATGTTTATAGAATCAAATGCCTTTTCATAATCTACAAATCCAAAACATAATGACAACTCATATTCATTTGTCCTTTCTATAACTTCTCTCAACACCTGGATATGATCTATTGTACTAAAACCACTTTTAAATCCAGCTTGTTCTCTTGGTTGGTGGAAATCCAATGTTCTCTGTAGACGAGTTGAAATTATCTTGGTAAAAATTTTATATAAAACTGATAAAAGGCTGATAGGTCTGTAATTTCTAATATCTTCTTTATCACCTTTTTTAAATATTAATATTATTACTGCATTCTTCCAATAATTTGGTACATCTTTATCATTTAGACATTTGGTATATAACTTTGCTAAAAAAAATTATATTTCTTCTCCTGCTTCTTTTAATATACAAAGAAGTAAAAATGTATAATGACTGCTAGTCAAATATATATAAAGGGTGTATAGTTTGTGAATAGAAGGTGTTATGTAATAAGAATGAGATTATTTTAACTACTTTGCAGTTAAAATCCTTAAATTACAAGATGCAAAAGTAAATAACTTTGGTCTAAATTATTCAACTAAACCTAAGATATATTTCCAGTTTTATATCATTAAAAAAAAAAAACTCCAAAAATCTTCGGAAAAGAAAAGAACTTGCTAAACTTGCCAGCATATATTCAAAGACATTTACAATTAAAATTAACTTGAAAAAAGAAAAAGAAACTTTTTAACAGGATTTTTCAAAGTAAAAAAACTTTTCTTTAACCTTTTAAAATGTATCATGATAGAATTACAATTAGCAATGAAAATATTTTATTTAATAAGTTTGTATAAAAGCCAATGTGTAAATACAAACTTGAATAGGTGCCCCTACATTAAAATCAGTCATCAAACACTAATGTTAAAATTAATTACATAAAAATGAATTTTTATTATTGGTTTATGGCAATTCAAAAATGTTAATTTTAAATTATTATAGAGCATATCTGTGCGCTTATAAATATAGGTGTGGTCATGTAAACATGTTAGATATATGTAAATTACAATGTAATAGCACATTTTTTTGTATTATTTGAGTCAAAATCAGAATGCCAAACTTTTTTTTTAAAATCAAAATAAAGAAAACTCCAAAAGTCTTTCTAGATTGGAGAAATGAATTCGTTAGCAATAATTTTAAAAGCCATTTACAATTAAATGAAACTTGAAAAAAAAAAAAAGAAAAAAAATTATGAAGGATTGTCAAAGAAGTAATATATATTTTTTTAAAAAAACCTTTAATTACCATTAGAAATAATGAATTAATTAATAACTTTGATTTGTAGGGGAATAATAATATGCACACAGATGTGCAGTTTGTGTGTGTGTATATATATATATATTTACATCAAATTGTCTTGTAGAAGTATAGCATTATGGATTCATTAAGTTTATTTTTTTATAAATAATAATGTGGGCATACAAATTTGAATGAGATCATACATCAACTACATATATCTTAAAAATATTACGTATTATAAAGTGAATTAATTTTTTATTAGTTTAAGAAAATTCTGATATGTTAATTCTAAATTATGAACTAGCATGTATGTGCTTATATAGATGTGTGGCATGTAAACATCTAGAATTATATGTTAATTACAATATAATGGCAATTTTTTTTTGTACTATTCTAATCAAAATCAAAATATATTCATATTTATAGTGTATCTTAGTAGACCTTAATTTCATATTATTATTGTTTCTATATATTAAATTTATATTTCATTATGTTATTCCATTGAATTTATTTTATCCTAAAATAGGTTTTATTTATTTACTTATCTTTTGCTCACAGTAACAATTATAAAGATCTTGCTCATTGAGCTGGGTTCATGCATAAATGTCAATTATATAGATTGGGGTTTATGTTTAGTGTTATGGACATACAGTATATGCTGATTTCATTAATTCTCTAACAGTGGATGGCTCAAATGTATATATCATTTAAAGTCCATGCTCTAAATTTTATTTTAGTATTAATTAGAAATTAAGTTTATAGTTGGTCAGTACATTAATTGAAATAAATGGCCAAGGCATTGATGATGATTATCATGTTTTAGTATTCCAGCATTATTTTTTAATTGTTATATTCTGATGGATTTGCACCTGAGTCTGTGCATCCAAATTATTGTGTTGTATTGCTGTTCTAAGTTTGGCAGTGGCTAAATAAATATCCTGGTCTATAGTAAACACATTTCAAAACCAGTCATCAACAACTTAAATTAGAATTTAGATATGGAGAACACATTGCATTTACTTTTTCTGAAGCACTCATAATGTTGAAACATTACACTTTAATTACAAATTAAAATAATATACTGTAAACATGACATCACTATTTACTTAAATGATAGTTTGTTTATTTTATTTTGCTATGTGAACTTCAACATTATTTACCAGAGTACTAGTGTCCAAAAAACATCTATTTGCTATTGTAGCTAACTATGTAACTGATGAATGCTGGTTCAGCATGAAATGTATCTTGGGGGTCATTTGCTTTTGATTATGCTTTTATTTATATATTTTCAAAAGAATGTATTTGTGGAGGTTATTTAATACATTTATAGAAACTACTAACATTGTCCAGGAAGTTTGTGTTAACATTGGTAATAAGTAAAAATAATTTGACATTTACATTATCAAACTTTTAGAATAAATTTTCTAATGCTATCAGATTATTTTGTTGCTTTAAAAATTCCTTAATTTAAACAAAATATTTTGTAATATATTTTGTTAAAATATTAGTGAAAAAATTTGATAATTTTACAAATTTTCTATCTGTTGAATACAGTGTCAAAATCAAGGCTTATACTTTTTAATGCTCTCAGTGTAATTTATTCATTTTTTTTAGTTTATATTTGAAATCATTTTTTTTTCTCAATTTGTTATGCTTCAGAAGATGGTTCTTTCCATGTGGTCATTAATTATAGAAAACATTAAAAAAAATTTCCACTTGTCAAAAATCCAACAAAGTATAAAAGATTACTGAAAAAATATAATATCAAGAGTCAAAAATTGAATGATAATTACATGATGCAAAGTGGCTTCTACATAAATAAAGTCACATTTTTCTTTAAATAGATTATATGCCCAAAAATCCTGTTAGCCAAATTAATATTTTTCATCACTAATATCAGAATTAATTCATTTACTTCTTACTTCTTTTAACCTTTTTTATATTTCATTTATTTCATTATTCTGTCCATGTACTACAATTTCATTATAAAATCGTAAATAAAAAATCTATAAAATTCTTATGTCTTTTATTATTTTTATATTTAAACTTCACATATGTTTTTTGAAATTTGCCTTGAAGATTTTACTCTCAAAAATAAGAGCTCACTATTTTTTCTTCCATATTCCTATGAACAACATGTACAATCCAAATTTGTATTTTATTTTGCTTCTTACTCTTCATCAAATAATAATTAACTATCTTTATCTTTATATGCATCCTTCTACATTTTACATAATTTTTATTTTTACTGTAACTCAATATTTTTTATTTTATTAGCTTCCCATAATTTACCTACTCTGTCCCCCCATTCTGCATATTTAGCCTAAAGATTTTATTAGACTGCAACCTAGTGATCATAATTATTTAAAGCTGAAAGAGACATAAATGTTCAATAATCAGTCCAGAATTTTTTTTTCTCACTGATGAAAGTTTATTTATCAAAAAAAAAAAAAAACAGATACAAATACAGTTTAAAAAAAAGGTTTACAAAGAAGTGATTACATGATAAAATGAAATCCAGGAGCAACATGGTGAAAGAGGAAGAATACATCAAAAAGGAAAGAAAAGTGGTAATGGTGAGTAGTCCAGGCCAAAAACAATCTTTGATTGCAAGTCTGGATGCACATCCTCATTGAACGAGCGTCCACATGGATCACAAGCATTTATATGAATGAGTCCTGTGACAGAAGCTGAGTGGATGTGAGTTGGAAGATTGCCCAGTGGTCTGTGAGGAGTGGAGGTGGGGCTAATTTGGTATCTCTGGTTTTGAGAGAGCAAGTTAGGTTCAATAGTTTTTGATTTGCTGAGTGTACTCTCTGGTGAAAAATAATAGCACATCGGAGCAGCCAGAGTGCATAGATGAGAAGAACTGATAATCTGATAGTTGCAAAGACCTGTGTTTTGATGGATCCACAGAGATTGAAGATAGTGTTCTTGGGTGATGAAAGGCAGAAGTTGATGACCATCTCACTCCAAGCATGAAGGGACATTCAAGTAGGAAGTGTTGGAAGGTTTCATTGTCAGTTTTACAGAGATGGCATAGATCAGAGATCTTGGTGAAAGCCCTATGGTTGACTAAAAATTGATTGGTGAGAAGAAAGTGATTGATTTTGAGGAGAAAATCCAAGAAATTTTGTGTCAAGGGACCACCTTTTGAATTTGTGGATTAATTGAGCATTGTTAAGTTTGAGAAATGTAGAGGAGACAATGGAGGGGTCTATAGTCTGATTGAAAACCTCCCAATACTTTACTTTGCTGTAGATGGAAGGTATAGCAAAGCTAGCCTTTTATAAGATGTTGGAAATGAGTGAAGTCCATGATCTGGGCTTCCCATAGGAAGGAAGAGTGTCAATGGGAGTGATGATAATGTGCATAATATTGGCAAGAAAATGACTTATGAGCATGAGGATAACATTGTGAGTTTTCTGGATCAGGAGAGTGTCAATGGAGTGCAGGCCTAGCCCAATAAAGGTTTTTAGAAAAACCAAGTTTTTTTAGGCTGATGGCGACCACCTTTTTGCCCCAGAGAAAATGGGTACAAAGGGCATTGATTTTGAATATGAAGGAATGTATCAGTAGAATGATGGGGGGGGTTAGTATGCTATCTTGGGAAACACTAGAAGATTGAGGAAAGTGATTTTCGCTTAAAGGGAGAGGTAGATGTCTGTGATAGTGCTGAGGGTGAATGATATGTTTTGATACAATGCAGTTTGGACCTGAACCCTCATGTCCTTAGAAGACAACATGAGAGGAAATATGAGGAATTGTGTGGCTTGGCACTGAAGATAAAAAAGATTTGTTTTCCAGAAAAAAGTGGCTAGGCCACTAATTTGTCACTGCTGAATTCCAGCCTTATGTTTTGGTGTACCAAGTGAGGATCTGTTGAAGCTTGGGGATGAGATTGAACCAGATAATTACATCATCTGCATAAGTAAGTCATTTGAATGCTTTTCCTAGCCCAGAAATGAGGATTCCAGGGAGGTCATGTTTCAGCCTGAGCAAGAGGAAATTCAGAAATGCAGTGAACAACAATGTGCTCAGCAGAGAACCTTGAGGAATGAATATATTGGGTATGAAGCTGGGGGTAGTTCTTCCATCAAGCATAACTAGGATTTCTCTGTGGAACCAGAGATTGTGGAGGATAGACAGAAGGGCCTTTGAAATGTTAAGGTCCCTGTGGATGTCAAGGAGCAGGTCAACCCTGATAGAGTCAAAGGCTTCCCAGATGTCCAGCTGGATAGTGATGGGTCTGCCACTTTGAGACCACCTAACATGCTCAGTGATCAATTTCAAGAGTGTGGCAGCCCCAAGCATTGACTGCCCCTTACAAGCAAATGTGAAGCCAAAAGGGCAGGGAGTATGAGTTGTTTTAGAGACTCTTTGATAGTGAACTCATAAGTTTTATGAGCAAGGGGGTCATCAAAATGGGCCTAAGATTCTTAAGCTCAGAAGGTGGCTGATATTTCTTAAGGAAAGAGACCAGTGCAACTGGATAGAGACCCTCGATGATGTAAATGCCTTAATCATGTTGAGGCTGATGGGGCTAGTGAACTGACTTAAGTGAAGAAGGAACTTGGGGATAGCATGAGGACCAGGGTGGACATGGTCAGAAAAACTTTTCAGTTTGTTAAGTAGCACAGCCTGAGTGATTCCAGGGCCAGAGTTGATATGTGAGTTTGATGACATAGTAAAGGGAAAGATGTCAGCTTTAAGAAGTGTGTGCTTGTAATGGTTTTTCAAAAGAAGGAGCAATTCCTGACCTATATAAGATTTGTTGCCAACTGTGAAGGACAAGGGAGTGGTTTCTTTCCTGTGTGAATCAAAATCCCACCCAAGGTAACTTCTGGTCCAACAATTCTGATTCCCCACATCCCCTGGGTATGTTTGACCAAGATGTACTCAGCCAAGGCCGTTTGGACATTGTGGTATTGAATTTTCAGTTGGATGATGGTGCTAATGTCTAATGGTCCACTTTCCTGATAATTCAGTTGCTCTGCAGTTTTGTCCATTGCAACCAGCAATTTGAGTGGTCCTCAGGAATTCCAGGTGTATTCGTGGATGGTAGCTTGCAGGATTTCCACAAATGCCATCCATGCAGAGAGGGGCTCCATTTGAAGGATCTTGATTTTATGAAGGTATATATAAATTTCTGAAAGCAGTGCTATTAGTATATTTTGTTTGTTGAGGTATAGTATTGTCCTTCTGAGGCCAAAATTTGCTGGAAGGCCAGAGTCTCTATTGCAAAAACAGGAAAATACTGAAAATGTATTAATCAACATACTAGTGAGCTAACATTTAAAAGACTTTGAGTTAAATACCTATTATATATAAATATTAATATTTTTTTTCCTTATATCAATTTGTTGAAGTAAACTATGGCAACCATTAACTACCAGAATAAAATTATTACATCGTAACAAAAGATTTTTAATCGTCCACTTTTAAAATATTTCAATCAAATCCAGCTTTTTAATTATCATTCATTAATATTTTTTTACCATTTTATCATTTTTTATAATTATTATAAAAATCAATTTTATCAAGATAACAAATAAGTATACCAAAAACAAGAAATTCGTGGATGAAAATGTTAATATTTTTTTTTTGAAATTATGTATTCATTTTCTATTAATTTTAGCATTATATTTATTTTTTACTGGGTCACATAATACAATATTCTAATATTTTATATATATTATTCAAAAATATTACACTAACATGAAAAAATCAACTTCCTAAAATAATCCCCATTACCCATAAGACGACTGGTCCGGTTTATACAAACGTAGTACATTTCTTATATTAACAACAGAAAAATTCTAAATATATATTTACACACACACATAGTAGTATTTTTACTATATGTATATATTAATTCTGCTAAATTTTAATTTGTATGTGATGGCATTGAAAGAGAATGCCCGCAGCGAAATAGGTTTTCAAAACAATAGAATTTGATAATGACTTCACTGTTTTACTATTTTTTTAGTAGTCGGAAATTATACAACGTATGAAAAAATTGTCTCAGGTTTTATTTAAGTAGATATATTCATAAGTTTAAAAAGAGTTGTTTTATAATTATAATTTGCTTACATTATGCCATTTTCTACTAGTCAGATTTTTAAAAATATAAAGTGTTTAATTTAAATATATATTGATTATATTTAATCATTCTTCATATGTCCCTAATATAGTAAATAGCCCAAGTCTAATTCAAGAAAAAAGTGAGAGTAAGACAAAAAAATAATAATTTGTGGGTAATTTTCCTTATGATTATATAGATCTATTTGAGAACTGGATATCGATATTTAATATATACTAAATCTATAATCTTTCTTTAATAATTATTTTTGGAATCCTTCTAGAGCAAACATTTATTTCTGAATAATATAAATATCTATCAGAATCACATGATCACCATTTTCTCATGCTTGCTCATAACTGTTATTAAAACAGGCAAAACTCTCTATACATATTGTCACTCAGTGCAAGCCAGAGTAATCAATGGATGCCAAAATGGTTGTGCATAAAGTTCATATCTAGTACCCACTCATCCAATATCCCCAGACTAGTTTCTGTCTCGTGCCCTTTATCAGCACTACACCTAGATCCTAAGATCTATGTGCAGTTCTCTCAGATCCAAGGCTTCTCACTGATGAAGGCCACAAGCCAGAAATTAGTCTGGTGATATTGGATGAGTAGACACTAGATTGGGGATTTCATGCACAAGCCTTCTGGCATCCATTGATTACTCTGGCTTGCACTGAGTGGCAATAAGCATAGAGAGTTTTGTCTATTTTAATAAATCTATCAGAATCATGAGGCAATAATGTACATTCTGTTCAACCTTAATGTTTTAATAAATGTTATCAATATTATACTTTTTTTCAATAGATTTAAAATAATCTTGTATTAACAACAATCTGGGAATTTTTATAATACCATATTCAAGTAAACCATAAAATAAACTTCCAAAACATGATTATTCTTCACTTTTTGACATGTTCAATATCATCATCTGTAAAAAAAACTGAAGAATATATAATTTTGTCTTACATGTTTTGATTAGGTGTTCAAAATATTAGAAAATCATTACATTTTTAAAAATGTGTGATTTCTGATACATCAAAAAAGAGAGAGAATCCCACTGTCTTATAATAAATATGGTCAAATAACAGTATTATATTATTTTTATTTAACTGAGAAGTCTACGCAATCATGGTGAAATTTTCTAATTTCTAACTTCTAAAATTCTGCTGCATTCTGAAATTAACTCCTTTGCTGCATCAGAATTTTTAAGTTAGTCTTCTATTCAAATGCTATTAAAATATTTATACCTGACTATCCAAACTAATGATTGCTAAATATATTGCTTGATTTCTGGCTAAGTGAATTGACTTTGAGTTTATAAAAAGAAAAAAAAAATCATTAAAGGAAATATTTTTGAGGTTGCCAAGAAAACATAAAGGATATCCATGTATCATTCTTTGAATACCAAGATTAATATAATTAATAACATATTTAAATCTAAAAATCAAAAAGACAGAAATTCTGTTTTTATTTTTAAAAAATTCAAAATTAAGATTTCATTATCAAAACACACTTTTTAAGTCTGTTTTATGAAATCAACTATAAATTGTTTTAAATATATATATATTATAAATATGGAAATCAAAATTGAAGCTATATGGTGATCTAGCAACAAATTGCATTATTAAATATCTTTAGAAAATTCAGATTTAAATACATTCAACATTTAGTAGCAATCCATAGTAAGGCACAATATTTTGAGTGATAGTATTCTCACTTCTTGATCAATTATAGCACTTGCATGGAAATGGATACAATAACATTTAGATTTATGATTATTAAATTTATGTTAGTGTTCTAGCAAATAGGTTGTTCTGCCAATTGAAGCAGTCAATATACATTATATATACTTTTTACAAAAATTCTGCTTTTTCCATTCTCTCTTTTCAAAGAAAATGTTAATCAGTAGATTTTAAACACTATGAATGATTATTTGTCATTGTCTTATAAAAAAATATTTGCATATATTTTTTGTTTTTCCTATCTATTCAATATTATTGGTTTTATTATCAAACATTTGTTCATTATAATGTTTACAATTGCTATTTTAGATACATCTCTTTTTTCTCTTTAATTATACTGCATTGTATTCTCATAATCATTTTGATGTCAGTTAGATTCACCAATATATGGCTTTCAACATGCATTTGGAATTCCATAGATATTTTTTTTTATTTTTTATCTTTCAAGTTTATGTTTTGTAAAGTTTAGAATTCCTTAATGTCTATGCCATTGAAAAACTATTCTGATATTGATTGCAGATATTCTTTAGTTTGTCTATCACCCATTGCCTATATGGATAAACTACAGTAAACTTCATTTTTATATTGTTTTTTGGGGTTCTATTTATTGTTTTTTCTTTTAAATATAATAAAGTTGTTTTAAATAATTTGTGGAATGTCTTTGTTATCATTAACAATGTAGGTTTTTTTCCAAAAAATTTATTCAATAGATATATTTCTGTCATAAATAAGTTAATACTAAAAATTTATTACATTTGTATAAAAAGAAAACTGTAAATATAATTTTCTTACCAATCAAGTGGAGAAAGTAAGTTATATAAAAATAGTTAATTGAAACACTTTGTGGTCATGTTTGCATCTAATTGGTTGATCATCTTAACTTCAGTAATCACAAAACTAAGAGAATTCATTTCATTCTTGTAGTAATATTTCCAAGCCCCTTTGAAATAAAGTTGAAAATAATGCCACACAAAATGGTTTGTTCTGCGTCAAAACTTTACTTTATTATTAACAACTAAATATATTTGAAAAAATATTAAAAAGTTTCAATTTTACTGAAGTCATTTACAATTCTAGAGAATCAAGGAAGTAGTCCCAACATAAATAACTACCAATAAAATGCTATTATGACAAATTTTCTTTTAAACATAAAATTGAAGTTTATACACTCTATGTAACACTAATTATTTTATATATAATGTACAATATCATTATGAATAAACTCCTGTATTTAGCTATATTGCACAAACTTTCCAATTATTCAAGTCAATGTGACCAATTTAATGAATCCAATATATAAGTTCTAATAATTTTACAATACTTTTTCTGAATTTTGTTAGCAATAAAGATCTATATTTACAGAATTTTTGCTTCTATAAAACTAATTAAGACATTTGGGTAATCACTTATTTACAAATCAAGCTATTTAATATTTATTTTTGAAAAAAAACTTTGCTATAGTGTATAACAAGGTTATTTTATAATAGTTGTTGTAAGTTTTATTTTTATAAAGTCTATTTTTATAAAGTAAAACAATATAATGTTTTCTAATTCCATGTTCCACAACTTCAGAATAGTCTATTTTCCTAAAACTCTAAGATCAGGCATCATAACGTCATGAAACTGTATATTCCTACATATCCAAGATCAAAAGCCATAACTTCATTGATCTTTATTTTATTGAGATCAAATTCTCAACTTCATGAAATTCTATCATTTTAAATCCCTAAAAATCAGAAAGCACAACTTTGTGGCTTCTATAGTAATAAGTGTCTAATATCGGATGTCACAACTTCATTGGGATCCTCTATCAAACAAGTTTCTATAGTTCTAAATCCAGCATATAGTTAGTCTTTCCCATTTCAATATTACATAGATCTATATTAATTTCATTCATCTGGATACTCTTGCCATAGTTTAAATGATTAAATATTATGAATATATTTTAAATGCTAACAGTTTAATTTGTACCTCTTTTTGAAAAGTGATTAAAATATCTCCTTCATTTTAAAATATCATCATTATAAAAAAAATGATTAGTATTATGTTTGGTAACTTTATAAAATATTTGATAATGAAATTAATGAAAGCATGCATTATACAAACATGCCAATAAGTACCCTATTTAATCAAATCACCGATCCATCAAAATAAAGAAACGTTATTTTGGCCTTAAAAAGTTTAATTTATGCTGACTAGAATGAAATTCTATTTAATTTTCAGTTGATTTATGAATTTATCTCATTATTTATTATTGTCTAAGTTATAGTACTTCTAAAAAGCTTAGATGGAAATAGAAATTGATTTTCATTTTTTGTCAATACTAATCAGTCTTAACAATAGCAGCTAGAAATTTAAATATTATTTGATAGCTGAGTATTTTATCAATGTATGTTAAAAATACCAGATCAAATGAGTTTTGGCAAACAATTACATTTGTTTTAGCATATCTCGTTGTGATAAATTTTAAACATTCTTTTATTTTTTGTTTAATTAACATTTAAAGTAATGTTTATCAATAAATTGTATTTAATAAATTAAGCTAATAAGTTATTTTTTAATTGCATTAATACATTATATTAATTTTGTTTCATTTTTTAAACAATATTTACTAATAAATTACATTTAAATTAGGCTACTAGATTACCTTTAATTTTGTTTAATTAGTAATTTTAAACTCTTTTAAAATAAAAAAAAATTTTTAAGCAATAAGTTTTAATCTCTCTTATTCATGCATAACATTTTATGTACACTTTTTTTAAACCACAATTTTTCCTTTTTTTTTTATAGACAAGAAAAATAATTCCTAAGCATTTTGTATAAACTAATATCGTTATATACGTCTGATGATAGTTGGTTCTATCATAATGCATCAATGGGAACATTTGCCTTCTTCAAAGCTTTGTTTATATAATTTAAAAGTGTTTTGAACTTAGAAATTTTATTTATAATGATGACTGTTTGAAAACAAGTAAAATAACTAAATAACAAATAAGATTTGGTCGCAATTAGTGGTAAATTTTCCATTACTTATTACACTTTTAATACAATTTATTCTGACATCATTATAATAAACTATACTTAGTATTAATCTAATTATAAGTTTAGTTGAATGAGAGAGAGAGAGAGAGAGAGAGAGAGATCAGTGAATATTCAAGCATTCAAGTTCCAACATGTGCATAATAATTCCATTTAATTATTCATACTTTTTTTTTATTTTACTCAGTTGATATTCTTTGCCACTGCATAAAATATTGCAATTATCTAATTTTATAGTGAGTGGATAAAAGAAAACAGAAAAATATTACTAAAGTGGATGGTTATATAAGCTTAAAATATATAATGAAAATAAAATTATCAATAAATAAAACATATTCAAATATGAAAATAACAATGAATGTATAAATGACCATTTGCAGAAGTTAGCAAACAAAGTAAATATATCTATTATTGATTTATCCTGGCAGCAATTTGTATCAGATTACTTGTACATTTTCCATTGCTTTATTCATTACTACTACTACTACTGCTGCTACTGCTACTGCTACTACTGCTGCTACTTCTACTGCTACTGCTGCTACTACTACTACTACTACTGCTGCTGCTACTGTTACTGCTACTGCTACTGCTGCTGCTGCAGCTGCTGCTACTACTACTAATAATAATAATAATGATGATGATGATGATGATAATAATAATAGTAATAATAATTCTGTTCAGTTGTGTTCTGATCTATCGTGTCAGCCGCCTGATGGTGTTGATGCTAACCAAAAACACATTAATATAATGTTCCCAGGCTAGTGATTCTCTATTAATATTGACTTCTTTTTTTTTTACAAATTTTACCTTCTTTCATTTTAAATTATTTTTCCCAAATAATATTTTTGACAATGGGACAATAATAGTTGTTTTTTAATTTTTATTGACAAGAGGGTCTTTTTTGGTGTATGTTCAAATAGTAATTTGGGTTTTTTAAATAGTATTACTGTTTTTTAAAATTTGATTGACAAAATTCAAGAGAGAGTGGGTTTTTAATGTATCTTTAAATAATAATTTACATTACTTTTATTGGTTTACATTTGATTGACAACAATTAGTGGGAGGAGTGTTTTTGTGTATGATTAAATAATAATTTACACTTTTATTTTACATTTGATTGCCGACAACAATTATTGGGAGAAGGGTTTTTTTTGTGTATGTTTAAATAAAAATTTAAGTTACTTTTATTTTACATTTGATTGACAACACCAATATTACTTTCTTTCATTTATAAATAATTTTTTCAAATAATATTTTTGACAATGAGACAATAATAGTTGCTTTTTATTTTTTCTTGACAAGAGGGTCTTTCTTGGTGTATGTTCAAATAGTAATTTGGGCTATGTTTAAATAATAATTTACCTTACGTTTATTGGTTTACATTTGATTGACAATAATTAGTGAGAGGGGTGTTTTTGTATATGTTTAAATAATAATTTATGTTACTTTTACTTTACATTTGATTGACAACAATTATTGAGAGAAGTGGTGTGTATGCTTAATGCTTAAATAAAAATTTAAGTTACTTTTATTTTACATTTGATAGAGGCCATTTGGAATCCTTCAAACAAGCTGCCCTTTACGAAGTGAACATTTCCATCGGCAAAAATGAGACTTACAAATGAAAGTCCAAAGATGTTTATGGACCTCAAGTCACATATATTTTCCACACAAACATCTTTTTTTTTTCAGCAAGATGTTTTTCTGCTGTAAAAATGACTGGCTTCCATGTCCGGCAATTCCCATATTTTCAAGTTTTCTGTGTGCGAATTAGCCATATTCTTGATCTCGGAAAATTACTTGCTAAAACATGACTTAAAGCGTGATCATCAAAATATTGCACTACCCACCCTAATAGGGAATTTAGGAGGCTTACAGCTTTATGGGTAACAATTATGACACTGTTAAAACTGTTAAAAGGTAACAGTATATCAATTCATATGAAAAAAAGGCCCCAATGAAAATTTAAATAATTATGACACGATGACTTTAATATATCCTCGCATGATACTGTTACATAAAATACATAAGACAGCATTACAATATAGTTCATAACACAAACAACTACGGCATTTTCCTCTCTGCTTTTAGCATAGGAAAAAGCCACAGCATCAGCCACCAGCTGAGTTAACACTCTTTCTAGGTTATATCGTAGAAAGACGGTTTAACTCCAAGTTAACACTCTTTCTAGATTTTATCATAGAAAGAAGGCTTAACTCTTAGTTAACATTCTTTCTAAGATTTATTGTAGAAAGAGGGCTTAACTGCTTGGGTGTGGCCATGGAAATATCATATTTCTAGAAATTAAGCTAGTAATAGTGCCATCCCGTGTCTGACATGATAGATCAGAACACAACTTTCTGTTCTATCAAAAAGAAATCTAAAGAACTTAAGTGCATAAATAATGTCACTGCCATTTAATCAATTTACCAGAAAAACTGGTCAAGTTAATTCATATGATATATGTATGAAATCATTAGTGGATACTCCTAAAAAACAAATATCTCATGATTAATTACTATAAGGATACATGTATTCTGCAATTATCCCAAATTAATAGCAACATGAAGAAAAGTATACCTAGATTGCTGTGAATTTATATTTTCAGAAACTGAATCTTTGAAATGTAAAGTTTAAAAAAATGTAAATATAGACAAGGCACAGCTCATAACATTGGGACTTCAGAAGCTGTTAATTTGGTTGCAACATCTTGCTTCCATTTTTATCTTCACACCAGATACAATGTAACGATTTTTAATTAATCAACTTAAAACATTATATGCTTTTTTTAAATGAATTAATGCAACATATACTATATATGTTTAAATTTAAAGATTTATTATGAATATACAAACATATATCTGTATACGTAAAAGATATAAGGGGCACTTTAAATAGCTCAACTTATGGCAAAAACTTTTCTTATATCTCTTATTTTTTTATAGAGAAACACGTAATGAAAAGGCAATGTAATCAAATACTGAGAGGATGAAATTTAGCATTTTTTGCACCAATCTCTAAATTTAAAAGTTTGAAAACTATATGAGTATGTAAGTGTGTTTGTGTGTTACGTTTGTGTAGGGATGGGGGAGATAATATGCATATAAATTATATAAAAAGTATTAATATTTATGTTACATTCTAAATATTATGATGCAGGTGTAGCTAGTATGATTAACTATTACAGATGTTAATTAAAAACTATTGTTTGGATATAGTACTCTGGTATCTCATACATTAATCTGTTAAAAAGCATTGAACTTAACATACATAATTTTCGTATATTAATAATTAAAAAAAATCACATAACAGAGATTTTGCATATAAAAGAATTTCATGCAGTATATCTTTCTGCTATAGTTACAAAGTGGGTTTAAATTTTAAAATATTCTCAAGAACTAATAAGGCTTTGAATTTTTCTTTTTAAAAGCAAGCCATAAACAACTGAGATAACTACTAATAATGGTCAATAAATGATATTTTAGCTGTATTTGTCTGCAGGGTAAAACAAACGTGAAACAAAGATTCAAATTCTCACTTCTCAACAATTACAAAGTTTGGTGAGCAGTGTCCTCTTTTCTATTCTTCTTCGAAGGTTTGTTGGAATGATTTTGTTCTATAATGAGGTATTTAAAAGCAATTTACCTACTGTTTAGCAATACAGTTAGCTCTCTCTGCATATATATATATATATGCAAAGAAAGAATACAAACTCCAATCAGTGAAAAATTTTATCTAAGCATCCATTATTATAGCTATATTTTTTTAATCAATTAGAAATAAGTAATAATTTAAAAATATTCGGAAAATTGGTCATCCGAACACTTTTCATTAGCTTATTTATTTAACAATTACAAGTCATTATTCTCTATTCGCCAATTAACGATTTTTTTTGCTAAATATATTGTCTGACCTTTAATTTATAAAGTAGAAACTGTAGATAAAATTTATAATACCGCCTGAGATTATTTTACCGCTTTCTAATAAATGAATTATGATTAATTGAAAAAAAAAAACATTTCTTTATGCAATGTTCTCTAAGATCGCATTTATAAATTGAGATTAGCCTTTTACTAGTATAATTACAAGGATTTACTTTTCAGATATACACAATTTTAATTAAACACTGTTTTATTTTTTTTCAGTCAGTTGTAAGTTCAAATTAATCTAGAGCAATGTTATAATGTACGATCCATTAGCCACCTGTATTCCGTAGGCACCGTGTTTTTAGAAAACATATGTGACATTACCAACTAACAACTGTGACCCTATATAACTTAAATAGTGGACGTTTGATTTATTTCAATTAAAAAACAAAAGCAATATATTTATTTAATTAAATGATTATTAATTAAAATGATTTGTTTTATTTCTTCAGTATGGTGGCACTTTCAAAATTATAAAATACTTATTCTGGTTGCTTTATAAATTTGAGTTTAGGATTTTAGAATTTTAAAAAAAAATCAAAATACAAATAGCATTGCAACACAACAGTGTTAGAATAATTATTTTCTTTGATCTAAACCAAAGACAACTATTACTCTATCGTTTACTGCAAAAGATTGCATTTAGTACAGCTAGATGGAGTTACGTATTTGTATATTTTTTATCTATCATTTTCAGGAAAAATTGAAATATGTCCATTAGTCATGCAATTTGAATATAAAACTGAGGATAATGTGCCAAGGTTAAGGAGTGATATTTATTAACGGATGTGAATGTTTTGCAAGGAAAATAGTTTATTTAGAAATGACAGTTTATATTTGTGTAATAGGGATGCTAGGCTACTGAAAATTAAAGAGTATGTATATATTTGAATATAAACTGATGAAATTGATAATTTTGGATGGGCATGACGGTAAAGTGAAAATGTAAAGAAATATAAAAAAGAGATATTGTCATATCTCACTTTGCCTTCAAATAATATAGTACAGATTTCTTTCTTATCGCGATAGGATCGAGTATTCATTGCCACTAACCAATATATATAAATCATGCACAGCCAATAGCAAGAACTGGCTAATAAGCAATGACTCCCACTGAATTCGAATGTCTCCATTAAGATTGGGGATCTGGTAATAAATATGCAGTCTTTTTGAAGGTAAGGGAAAGAATGACTGTCAAACCTAAAATATAGCATGCATTCTCCAGAGAACAACTGTTAAATTTGAATGGCAGTAGCCTGATTCTCTTATATGGTTGAAGGAAACTCCTGCTAAGTTGATCAGCAGTGATGATTCTACAGACTATAGCTATCATTATAATGGTTAATACAGCAAGACAAGTTCACATTTAGAACTGAATGCTGCCAGATCCAAAGCTGACTCAAGGCAAGCTATAAATGGAGATGGAATAGTTACCATACCTACTCATGAGGCAGTCTGTCAAGTACAGTTTGAAGTGGGTAGAAATCTATAAGGGCACATGCAATTTCTTCTTTAGCAGTTTACATTAGAACTAGGATCTATATCCTGAAACACAATTGCAGGCAGTGGTAAGTGTCAGATTCAGGAGTATAAGGCCCTCAAATTGATTTTAGTTTTTGTATTTTGGCACTTGGAATTTCTTCAGAACTTCTGAGCAATAAACCATTTTATTATTTTTTGTCCTTTGTGATTCAGTGCTGCAGTACAATGAAAGACTCTAGAATATAAGGTCTTTGGATCACTAATACACTTCTGGCACATAAACATATTTTGAACTCATGGGGAATAAAGTCATTTACTTGCCCTGCATGAGCTCCAGCAGTGATATAATATCGGATTAGAGATTGTACAGTTCTTGAATCAATTCCACTCCAAATATGTCTAGTGCTCAAACTTCTTGTGAACTCTAGAACAATAAAGCCATTCTATTATTTATTGCCTTATATGGCTTAGTACAGTAGTAAAAATTGGACTCTGGAATGTAAGATCCTTGGGTTGATTCCATTTATGGTACTTTTGTCAAACTTTTTATGAACTCCTGAGCAATAAAGCCATTCAATTTATTCACCCATTATTTAGTGCAGTGGAAGAATATCAGACATTGTTTTTTCTCAACATGAATTCCATCTATAATAGAGTATTAAGTTCCTAGATAATAATATCCTTAGATCAATTCTAGTCATTTCATAGCTCAAACCTCTTATAAACTCCAAATAATAAAGGCATTTGATAAGTGTTGCTTGGGTTAGTGCACTGCTAGAGAATCAGACTAGAGTGGAGGTTCTATAATTGATATCACTGTGGGCACTCTTAGTGCTCAAACTTATTATAAACTCATAAGCAATAAAGACATTTTATTATTTATTATCTTACATAGTTTAATGCAATGTTAACCTTTGAATTGTAAAGTCCTTGCTTTAATTGGTACTCAATTTTCTTAGGAACTTTAAAGTAATAAAGCCATTCACTGTATTAAATATGTGCTGTATAGCATAGCTATGAAGTGTTAGACCCTGGAATGTAAGTTAGGATCATTGAAAATTTTACTTATGTGGTTTAGTTCAGTTGTAGAATGGTAGTCTTTGGAAAGTTTGGAACTAAGATCAATTTCAATTATGACATTTCTGGCACTCAAACTTCACATGAACTCTTGAATAATAAAGCTGTTTCAATATTTTTATACTCTGTAGGATTTATTGCATGTGGCAGGGTATCAGATGTTGAAAGATACATTAAGTTTCTGGAATTTCCAGTACTTGAACTTCTTATAAACGCTCTAACAATAAAAATATTCCAATATTATAATGAAAAAAAATCAAGTCTGGATAAATCTTTGAATGATTTACATTTTAAAAGTGCAAGATGGATGAAAAATGAAACAAGAAATAAAAGACGTATTTAACATTAAGCTCAAAACAGTTCTATGCTACAAGCTAAAATAAGTTATATGCTATAAAAAAGGTGGTGCTAAATAGTATGACAAAAGGAATGATAAAGAGAGTGAGTGTAAAAAATAGGAATATTATTTAAAATTATAGTAAATAATTGTGAAAATGCAATTTATCCTTATATTAATAGATTCATGATAGTATCTAGAATATTTATAAGCTACTTACATATATTAAAAAAGTGAAGATTGTGTGGTAGATAAAAATCACCTGCATTGTATACAAATTATTTTATATAAAAAATAAGAATAATAAGATTAGGAAAACAATTTCAAATACACTTTTTTTTTTAGTCAGGTAAAAATAATATATGAATTAAAAGGCTTATGCATTATTCTAAGAGAACATGTCTATAAAATAATATTTAGAACGACTTGATAGAGTTATTAAAAGCAAACCTTTTAATGTATCTATTAGTAATTAGTAATTGCAGTGCTTAAACTCGATAAAACTTATGATTAAAATGCACTATAATAGTAATATTGTTGTTTGCAATAAGTTTACAGTATTGGCAAAGAAGTTGAAATTAATAGATATGAAATATATGATTCCAGGAGAATAAATTAAGTACAAAATATATTTTTTATTTTTTAAAATATGAGATATATATGAGTATATTTTTTGTTTAATTGCAGTAAGAGGATGTGTTGAGTTGAATACATTGTAATGGACAGTTCACTATGCCTGGATTCGCATTTACCAACACACCAGATGTAACAGATGGGAAAATAACTTGTGGACTATGATACTATGCAGATGTAGCAATCTTGAGACTATAATTCAATTTGTCCTAATTTATTTCCCCTGATGACTCAGTCTGCAGAGACCTACCAGGTATGGAAGGGGAAAAGTTGCATCTAACTCTGTTGGACTTTGAGTCTTCAGGTAGAATGCTAATGAAAACCTGATGAAATGCTTAACCAATGATTGCATGCACTTTAATTGACTAGCTCTATCCATATTTAATAATATCAAATGCAATTTAGGTTAGTTTATCCACTTTCACCCCTTTCTGATTCCACTATGGCCTAATATTCAAGCCCAGAGAGAATATTGCTTTTGACTCCCTTAACAGGTATGAACAGATACACACAGCCACTCCTGCACCTATATAGAGGTTACAATTAGCATTTATTATATTTGTTTTACTTTACAACTTTTATATGACAAGAAAAATAGGTGTGTGTGCATGCATAATTGTTTATAAACTATGGAATGTCAGGACAACTCAATAAACCAGAGACCAGAATAATATAAACTCTTAAACATTTATTGACATTGATAAATAACATAAAGTATAATAACAATAGTAATGATAATATATATATATATATATATATATATGTGTGTGTGTGTGTGTGTGTGTGTCACATGTGAATTTCTACCATTCTATTAACTAATAATTCTCCAGATCCATCCCTTTTACCCATGGTAGAATCCATCTACATCTCTCATTCTTTACAAATCATAATTATATAGAAAAATAAACCTTAATAATTTAAAATGATTGCATAATAAAAAATATGGAAAACATCAGTTATGTTTTATTACTTAGATATGTAAATTTTCTATATTAGTGACATCAAACTTGAAATCTTCTGGACAATTTTGAAAAGCTCTCTGACTTAGTCACTGCATAATTATGATTATTATTTAATATATAGGGTATATGAGCATGAACTTTCACATAACCCACCACTCTCTACTCTATCTCATAACACTGATACACTTGAACACATATATGTCAAAAAGATAAATAAGTTTTTTCTTTCTTATCTGTGACAGTGTAAATAACAAAAAGTATGTAATGATATTTTTTTTGCTTATTAGCTTTCAGTAATGTTTGTATATTTAATGTGCAGACAAGGCAAGTCTTTTTTTTTTTTAATATGGCTCAGAGATACCAAAAGATGGTCACCACCGCTTTGCATAATTTTTCACCATTGTCAAAAGTAAAGTAAATATATCTATAATAACTTTTATTAAAGGATATCTCAAAATTAAATAGGGAAATAGCAAATAGTGAAATGTTATTGAAAAATTCTTGGATAGCTAAGAAAATAATGAGTTTTAGTGTGAGGTGAGGAAAGTCTGCTTTAATTTGGACACACGTTGAGAGAATCTAACTCACTGGAAAAGGATATCATTATTTAAATTATAAGTAAGTCAAGTGCAAAAGAATGACAGAACCAGAAATGAGGCAGTGTCAAATTCATGAGAGAAAGAATATAGAGGCTATGGTTAGTATATTTTTTTATCATGCCTATAAAATATAATTTGAATATAAGCTGGGAAAATCCTAAACAGTTTTTAGGTTTTAATAAAATTTTAATTTTTGGATGACTATGTTATAGCAGACATAGATAAACCTCTAATATTGAGTGTGCAATGAGTCTCATGATACTTTTGGTTACACAGCAATAAAAATTCACAGTACCTTACCATGTGAAGGCTCTCAAATCTAATAACTAATGCTTTTTATATTTATAATAAAACAATAACTTCCTTATTTAATATGTAACTAAATAACCTCATTCATACATATATATATGTTTGTCTTTAAATCAAAGTTGGTATCTAACAGTATCAACTTAGTATTATATCAATATTAAATCAATGAAATGTTTACTATTAGAAATATGATAGTAGACAATGAAAGTTGAATGATATTGGTTTATTTTAAATCCATAAAAACAATCAAAAATAAAAGATCAAATAGATGCACCTAAGCTGTAGTAGAAACTTTGCACATGCATAAGCACACTCAGACGTTGTAAATTATTTTGCATTTATGGCTTGAATGTGAATAAAAAAGTTTGAAATTTATAGCATAAAAATTTAATAAATAAAAATATAGTAAAATTTATTAAATTGTTTTAATAATCAAGTTATTCTTCTGAATAATTTGCTTTTTCAGTAAATAACGTTGTTTTTATGAATTTAGTTTTAATAGGAAAACTTAAAGCAATTGTTTGTTTTTTATCTTAAATGTTTTTCAAAACAAGATTAATAAAGTGATTAGGATTAATAATGATTAGAATCTGAAAGCAAAAATAACTGAAAATTGTTTTGATTTTCCAACAACGTCTTTATTAATTTTTAATTTGTGGTATAAGTTTAAAACTGATAATGGAAATATAAAGACTATTATTATGTGTTTTGAAATGTGTTAATTATTAGTCATAATATAGTCTTTTCCCTTGTGTGTTGTAAAGCCTACACAACAAAAAAAATATTTTGTTTAGTTAATAGGAGGGGTTTGTGTGTGTATGAAAAATAATTTAACCATCTAGCATTTTAATTTATTGATTATATTTTTCACAGCCAAATAAATTTATATAATTTGGGTGAATAATTTAATAAAGATTAACTGTATTTTTCTCATAATCAGTTAATATGCTCTGAATTATAAGTCATATTCAGATTTGAGATGGTAAATTTATTAGACTTGTAGTTTATAGAATGGTTTGATAATATTTTGTTGTATCCAGTTAACATAGTCTTGTTACAAATGTCTATGAAAATGCCTTATGGTGATATTATTTTGTATATCATAGCTTATGTAATGAATGGATATTATTGCCTTTATTCTTATGATTCAGTTTTATTTAATGTTTGTTGTTGGATGTTAAGATTATACTTGATTTTTAGTACTTTTATTAATTAACTGTATATATGATGTATTTCAAGTATGGGATATTTAAATTTTTAAATTTGGTCATATAGAATGGACACTTGTGTCATTCAAGAAGATGATCTTAAGTATTTGATGATGATTATTATTAAAGAGATTACCAGGAATTATGATATTAGTTTACAATTAAGAAAGTTTTTAATATACTGATAAAAATAAATTAATTTCCAAAACATTTTATCCAAACTGAAAGCATGCATATACATATTAATGCTGAAAAAGTATGTGTAATGGGTCCACAACATTCATTATTACAATAAATATAATAATTATTATCATAGTAAAAGAGGTTATGTACTTATTAAGTTGTAATTAATTTAGTCAATTAGGAAATTATACTTAAGTACTAGAATAGTCAAATGTCACTAAATATAATATGTTTAGATATTCAAAGTAAGACAATTATAGAATCCAAATAGTTAAAAATAATAGCTTGAGAATTCAAGCTCAATTTGAAATTAACTATCAGAGAAAGTAATAGAATTTTTGTGGATAAATTAGAATGTAATATGTTATGACTGTATATATTTTGTATATAAGAAATGTGTTATTATATTTATTAAATTAATATATTCTCATGTATAATGTACAAAGAGCCTCATTTAATATGTAACTCTGAATGATTCATAACTTTATAACATATTCTGGAAATAATTTTGATGAGTATAATCTAATGAGAAGAAAATGGGAGATAAATAAAGATGGATTGGAAAAAAATTGAAACAAGGTTGTTATTTATTATTGTTATACTTCTTATATTTAATATTATTGTGATAAGATTCTAGAATACATCATGCTCCTCCCAGAACATGAGAGTACATTTTAAGTGAGATTGAGATTTAAATTGAATTTTAATATTTTCCAAGTTTAGGGTGACAGACATCTAATTATTTTGAATAGCTAATTATTAAATTAATTGATGTTTTCCATAAGTTATCTATTATTTAGCCTCCTAAAATTAACATTCTAAATATCACATTATATTTACTTTTATAATGTTAAATTCAACTATTTGTTTAAATAATTACTCTCAACTAAATTTTAATATTGAGTTGGAAGTTAAGTAATTGTTCGCATTTGCATAATTATCCTTTAAATATTGGTTACAAATTTTTTAAAAAAGAAATAATTCTTTACTTTTTTTTTCTTCTCATATGTCATAGTATCGGCCGCGAACCCACAACCGTCTGCAACCAACTACTTGCTTGCAAGGCAGATGCGATGACCTCTCGGCTAACAACCCTTGACAAAATTCTTTACTTTGTTATTAAAAATTGTTATGTATACATTTAACTAGAAGAGTGAATATGAATGTATACATAACAATTTTCTTTATAACTTATGAGAACTAAACAATAGGTCAAATCTTAGTAGATTATGAAGAGCAATTCAGAAATGTTATGAATTAATTTTATAAATATTTGACAGATTGATTGATAAATAAGTGTATGGATGGAAGGGTGGATGAATAAATAAATAGGTAGTAGTTACAAAAATTGATAAAATTGAATTGTGATGTTAAATATTTATATGCCATCTAGATGAGTTTCAAACTTTTTGAATAGTAACATATTAATAAAAGTTGACCAATTTTAAAATATATTCATCATATTCAAACTATTATCATCCCATTGCAAGGTGAAGATTTCTTCATGTTTAATTTAGTTTCTTTGATCTTTAGCTCTTCTTCTCTACATCACATCAATAAATTTCTTTATATCATCCATCTATCACACAGTGTGGTCTTGGTCTAGATCTTTTACAATCTCTTGAAATTTATTTTAAAACTTTAACTATCTATCTATTGCTATATTTTCTAAAAATATATCCAGTTTAGTTAAATAATGTCAATGATCCTGGTTTATTCATTAACCAAAAAATATGTTCTTTCTAATCTCTTCATATCACTTCCAACATAAATCCCACAATTCTATATTGAGTGATCTGAAGTCTCCATATTGCTTTTGTTTTAAGTATCCAAGTTTCAGAATTATAATTAAGATATGGTTATACACAACTATTAAAATCTATGGTTTCAGAAACACTTATGCCTCTTTTTTAACACTTAATTATTTCTAAGATACATCATCTTAGTTTAATTCCATAAGTAATTTTATGCATTATGCTATCTGTGTATTAGTAATCTGACCAAAATATTTATATGTTAACTTTTAATTTTTAATTTCAAAAATTACTTTAATCTTTTTTATTTATCTTCAGTCCTACCTTTTAAATTTTATTTGATAATTTTTGTAACATATTCTGAATTTCTGAAGTATTATATAAAAAATAACTATGTATTTTTATTCCTTAGCTTTTTATTTTAATCTATATAACTCTTCTTCTATAACTGCTGTAAAATTTTTTTAGCAATATGGAATCACCCTATCATATATTCTTATCAGTGTTCATTCTTTTAATGTTATTATTTAATCTAATCACTGTTGTTGTATTTTGATAAATAATTTTCACAATGACATCTTGAGTTTACATATTTATGATCCAGAGCTTTAATCACTGTGGAAATGCATATTATAGAATCAAATATCTTTTTATAATCTACAAATCTATTTTAGTTGTTCTTTTATCTATATGATTCACTGTGTTAAAAACACTTCAAATATAGCTTATACTTTTGATCACTTTATTAGAGCTGTAATTATCTTGATAATGATTTTGTACAGAACTAATAAAAGTCTAATAGATTTGTAATTTCTAATATTTTCTGCTATATTTCTTAAATATCAAAATTTATAATGCTTTTTTTTTCATTTATCTGATTCTTCTTTTCACTTTATCAGTTTTAATAAGAAAAATTTTTGTTAATAATTATTTTATTTTTTCTCCTGTGTCTTTTAAAATATCACCAATGATTGCATCATTTTCTAGATCATTTCCTTTTTTCTTAGATTTCATTCAATATTTTACCTCACCACATAAAATATTTTAATATTTTATAAGATATCATAACTGTAGTGGTTAGATATATTTTTTGTTCATTATTTTTTATATATTTTTTGTAGAATCCATGAATACATTTTATAATGTTATTGCTCCTTTTAGTAATAATTCTATCTCTCCTTCTTATACTAAAATAACTTTTCTTTCAGTACTGAGATATTGCTTTATATTTTTGAAACTTTGATTTTCTTTTGTAATTTTCATTGCTAATTATGTTTATGAAAACTTTTTATTACCATTTTACAAACCTCCAGATTTTCATTTCTTCTTATTCGTTTATTTTTAAACATTTTAATATTTCTTTTTTTGTTCATATACTGTTTGGCCTCATTTTGAAAATTTATTAGCAAATTGCTATTTTTTTTTACATCAGCTATTTTGTTATATTCCGTAAAATATCAGTTACTTTCTTATTGAACTCAATTAAAAAGTTCTAATTGAAAATAATTGGCTGCTTCTGAAGGTTAGAAGTATAAACTATTTTCATTTTTATTAAATATTTTTTTAAAGTAAGAATTTGTAATTAGCCATGTTTTGTATATAAATTTCACAAGCTTATGTCCTCATTCAGCCATATATATATATATACATAATGAACTCTGAAAGTACCATTAAAAATAGAATTACTTTAAATTTACATAAAGTTAGTAACTTAACTTGATATTTTTTTTTATTCTTAATTTAAAATGAGAGCTTATATATATATATATATATAAACTAGTAATTTCAAGGCAAAATATTTTGCCCATCTACTTGTCATGCCTGTGTTTTGACTTTGACCCTAGTAAAGTTTCAAAAGGGTTTTTTTTTTTTAAATTGATTAAGTGGACAATTTTTTTTTCATATAATGGCCATTAGCATTTATCTATTTAATATTGGTCTAGATAGCAGCTCAAAATTCCAGAATAAACTATATAGCTCAGACAAGTATTAGTGTGTTATTTAATAATAGTTTCAACACAATTGAAATAAAACAACTATATATAGTATGTTATTTGTACAACAAAATGCCTTGTAATATAATATGACCTTCACCATTATTGAAGAATCTTATATGCTATAAATCTCTGTTGTTTTTTTATTTATATTATTATTGCTCATTTTGTTTTAAAGATTTAAGTATCTCTCATTGAGGTATATGGTAAAATCTGAAATGGTAAGAATTAATTGTGTCAATAAAATGGCTATCATTAGAAAACCATCTCTAATCATGATAAAGTACTAGTGGGTGTTACTGGATCATGATGCCCTAATGTGTAATTATGTCAATCTGTGGTATTATAATTTATATTATTTGATATGTGTGTATTTATAATTAATGGCATACTATGTACATATTTTGTATCCAGATATGAAACGGTTTTCAAAGTAATAAAAACGCAAAATTATGAATTATTTTATGCCGACTTTCAAAGATGTTATTGACATAAATAAAAAAACTTTATCAAAAAATTTAATCCATAAAAAATACGTGTTTAATAAAGTTTGTATATTGAAAGTTTAAAAAAAAATATTTTGGATATCTATAGAAAAATCTAACACGTTTACATAATTAAAAAACAGGTTGAGTGAAGCTGGTTAAAGGCAAATTTCAAATGTTCAAATCTTAGTATGGAGTAAGAACGTAGCTTTTAATGTTTTTAAATTTTAGTGTAATTGTTTATTTATAATTGGAAAATTTTACTTAATAATAATTGATCTAATTTATTTTTTAAAACAATCTATTTTTATGCAAAACTAGGTCAAGGAATTTATATTTTGATTCACTTTCTCAGAAGTTTTAATATGTATGTATTTATTTTTTTTAGAGAGAATTTTTTCTTTCGTTGATAAACGCAACCACGTGACTAGTATTTTAGATGTCATTTTAATATTGCTGTCTGAAACACAAAATACGGGCATCCACAATGGATTGCCAAGCTCAATTAACGAATTTGTTGGGTTCTACCAACATTAGTTTTCCTCAGATTATAGACTTTATACCCGAATCCACTGATGGAATAGGGATTCTTCCTAAAGGATCACCATTTTCAGTATATGTGCATCATCATTCGCAGGAAGCTAGTAAATTAATTGATGCTTTATTAACATATGATAACTTTATAGATTTTCTTACGGCAGCCTTATATTTCTGCCCCCGGGTTAATGAAATGTTGTATATTTTTGCTCTTTCAGTAGCATCTATTCACAGGAATGATGCTTTAGGAATTCGTGTACCGCCTTTATATGAAATATTTCCAGATCAATTTGTAGATGAGCGTTACTTGCAAGCTGGAACAGAAAAAATATTACAAAATCAAGAAAGCAACTATAATACAAGAATGAAAAGACAGCTTCCAGTGCCAGCATCCAGAGTTAAAAATATAATAGTTGATAAAATGTTTCCAGATGGCGCTGATCCAATGGAACAACAATTAGCATATTTTCGAGAGGACATAGGAATTAATTCTCATCATTGGCATTGGCATTTAATTTACCCTCATAGTTGGCGTCCTCGTTTAAAAGGTGGAATAATCAAAGATCGCAGAGGAGAATTGTTTTACTACGTTCATCAGCAAATGGTGAGAAGATACAATGCTGAACGGTTGTCTCACGAAATGCCACTGGTGACACCACTCAATAATTGGGATGTTCCTATTAAGGTAATTATTATTATTGTTATTATCATTATTATTATTATTATCATCATCATTTTATACAATTTTTAGATAGACTTCTTTTTATTAATAACTATGTTATCAATAAATAATATACAATAGCAAATTACCATAAATTATGAGATTGGCATTCATATATCAAACATGAATTGTAGGCATAGTAAAAAAAAAGGAACATTGATGAGGTTCTTAAAATAAACGTAAAATAAAAACTAATAAATAATATTATTATTTTAGACCATAGTAAAATGAACCGACTGTCATTGCTAGGATTAAAATATTAAAAAGTAAAACAATTAAAAAATTTGATTTCATTCATCAGTTTTATATACCATACATGTTATTGTATTTCTCTTATTATTGTTATAAATAATCATTTTAGAACGAGGATATCTGCTTACAACATAGCTTATAATAAAGTTTATTATTCGATATAAAGTTCCACTAATTTTCTTTACTTAGATTCATTTTAAACATTAAGAAAAGTAATTCATTTTTTTCTATTTCAGAGGCAACAAAAAAAATCATATTAAATTAATATTGTATTTTAAAAAAGGATGTGAGAAAAGTGTTTTAAAAATTGAAATTTTGAGTGAAAAAAAAAGTTGATAAAAATTATAGAAAATAGGGTAAGAGATTAAATCAAGTAAGTTTTGTAGTATGTTTGAAACATTGTTGAAAAATGATTTTAAAGTTTATGATAATTGGATATATATGGAAAATAAGATTGCAAATAAGCGTTTATTTAGAACTAATCACTTTGATAATAAAGAGAGAGAGAGAAAGAGAGAAACTTTAGAAAGTAAGGCATACAGAGTCTTAAAAAGAGACTATTAAGAAACAAATTTAAGAAAAAAATAAAAGAATTAAGATTAGATTGCTACTTTAAAAATAAGAAATAGCTAGTATAGAATTAAAACAGTATTAAAATGAACTTAATAAAAAGTTAATGAAAAAAATTTACAATGCAGGATGGAATTACTAAGCATCACAAGATCATCATTTCTTATGATTGCTTATAACTGTTATTAAAACAGGCAAAACTTTCCATACAGTAGTGCTACTCAATGCAAGCCAGAGTAAGAAATGATGATCATGCGATGCTTAGTAGTTTAATATACCAATCCTGCCTGATAGAATAGTGGTGGCTATGGTTATTAAAGAACCAAAAACACCAAAGTGTTTGGGTACTGAACTGAGTTCAGACCTATATGATTATATAAGCTAATGAGCTTGGATTGAAAGTATTATTGTGTTTTCAATTTTAGACTTATGATTTTGTAGTTAAGTAGAGATAAAAAGTGGCTGCTGGAGGGTCACATTAGATTGTAAGATCTAGATGCAGTACTCTAATATCCAAGGCTCATCACTGATGAAATCCACAAGCTAGAAACCAGTCTGTGGATATTGGATGAGTAGGCACTAGATAGGAATTTTATGCACAAGCCTTCTGGCATCCATTGATTACTCTGGACTGCAGTGAGTGGTACTACTGTATGGAGAGTTTTTCCTGTTTTAATAATAAGGTGGGATTATTGTGATAGTTTTTGGTCTATATAAATTTAAAAAATAAGAAAGAAAATGAAATTATATTATTAAATGTAGGAAGAAAACAATATAAGGATAAGAAAAACTTAAAAAGATGCTTAATAAATTTATAATAAAAATTTTGAGTGAATGGGTAATCTTTAAAGTTTTATAAAGATATAGAAGGTAGTGAATTCAGATTTATCTGGAACCATTAGTAGATTAAAAATAGAAAAAACAAGGGAACTAGATGTCATGGTATCTGAAATGGTAATAGTTATAAGAAGGTATACAAGCTTCATTTGACAAAATGTTTTAATAAAATTATAATTGATGACAAGATTTCAGATGAATGGAAAGATGCTTCAATTAGATTATATATATATATATATATATATATATATATATCTAATATATATATATATTATATATATATATATATATATATATATATAAAGAGATAATATTTGAAGTTGTTAACTAGGTATTCAGCAATAGCAATAATCTCCATAGTTTATAAATTATTTATATCTATCTTAATAGATAAAATCAGAACTTAGATATAAAAAAGTGAAATTTTGAAGAAAAAAAACCAAAATGGATTTTATTTAGAGGAAAAATGTGGAATAATTTCTTCAATATATTTCAATTGATGAAAATATCCTGTAAAATATAAACTATTAATTATTTCATTTTTAGAAAAGAGTAAGCTTATGATAGAATGGATAAAAATAGATTGTGAAGAAGTTTTGAAAATAGAAAATAGATTTAGAGTTACTAAGAATGAGTAAAAGTTTCTGAAAGTATATAATCTATAAGTACGAATTGGGGGAATACAAATTTATTAATGTAAAATTGGATTGATACAGCGATCCATTCTCACCTTTATTGCTTCTTTTGTTCCTACAAGAATTCGAAGTTGAAATAAAAATGATGGAAATAGGTATGGGGATTTTTGTAGTTGGAACAGGAGAATAAATAATATGGTTGCGTTTATTTATTTACTTTTTTTTTTGTTTTTGTGGAAAATATTGTACTTTTTGCAAACAATGTACATACAAAATAAACAGTTATTATGAAAGAAGTATGATCAAAAACAAAAAAAAAAAAGCATAAAAATTAAATTCACTGAACTAAAATCTACTAACTACTAAAATCATAGTATTCGATGGGGAAAAAACACTGAAGGATGAAAAATAGCAAATATTTGTGTTCAGAAAGTTAGAAAATTACAGGTATTTATTGTAATTGGGGGTGGGGGGCGATTATACATATACTTGAAAATTAGAATTAATGAAAAAAATATAAATTAGAATAAGATTGATTAAGAATTAAGCATGTTACTAAGTTTTAAAAAGCAGATATGTAGAATTATTTGAAAAAGACTGTGAATATATCCTTTAATATTAGGTGATGACATATTTTATATTGTCCAGAAAATTCTGAAATTTTTAGATATACTGCGATTAGTATTATGAAGATAGGTATTGGGTTATGAAGCATTGAAAATAATGAGGCTATTTCATGTCAAATGGAAAAGACTGTTCTAATGAAAAAAATAAATATAAAGTTAGTAAAGTTATGGGAATAAAAATGGACTGGTAAATATAGTACTTAATTTGATATGGGCAGAGCTTAAGAAACACATTGAGCAAGAAATCTGTTACAATATATCTCTGTATTTACATTTAAAAAAGTGGAATAAATGTGTAGAGAATATATTTCAGGTACATAATTTTGAGGAGTGAGAAAAAAAGTTAAATGGATTAGAACAAAGGAAATATTAAATGTTAAAAGAAATATGATAATATTAATGGGAGTATATTAATATTTGGGATAATGGCAATAGATTTATATACCAGCAAGAGAAGGCAAAAACTGAATGAAAAAATAAATTATAAGAGTAATTTATATGAAGATAAAGGAATAGTGAATACCTAATTTGGAATTTGGAAATAAAGAGGATCAGGATAAATTGTATGAGAGAATAGATAAAATTTAAAGATATAAGGAATTAAATATGTTGATATTTTATATTTTTTGTTTGAATCTTTGTAATCAAATTAAAGAATATAAAAACAACAATGAAACAGTTTTTATTACAATAGTATAGAACAATAAAAAGAAATGAAGGAGAACTGGAAAAGGGTTGTTAATAAGATGTAAGGAATAGATGTGTTTATTCTGGTATGTAAAAGTTTTGGAGGAAAGGAATGTTTGACTTGACTTTAAAAATGTCTGGACATGTGGCTAATGTACACAAATTAACTTCAATTAAGGAGCTATTTTACAATATATCATAACACAGACTATTTTTTCTATTGAGTTAAATTCAGAGATTAGTCTAGGAAGTAGATATAGCAGTCTCCATTGATTATTGAAGCTTATAACAATGTATCTAGATTAAGTAGAAAAAGGAGAAAATATTGATTTGAGTACAAATAAAATTTATTACTTTTCTGCTTGTAATACAAAAATTTGCCAAACATGATTATTGTTTTTCATGTTCTTTTAGTATTTACTTATTTTGTCTTTTCTATCAATTTTATGCAATTGACTACATAAGTAATAAAGAAAATTAATAATTTGTTAAATTATAAATAGTTTGTTAAAAGTTAATTATCTTTTGCAAAATTAATTATTTAAAATTATAAACTAATCATAAGTAATTTATAATATTATTTTATAATTGTAATACATATAGATGTAATGATCAATATATTTATCAGCTTGTCACATGATTTAATTGTGAAACCAGACTGGTTAAAATTTGAAAATGTTTCAGATTTTATTCAGACCAAAGATTCTTTTAGTTAGTCACCCCCCAAAAAAAAAACTAACTAATTATCCAGTATTGGTCAGTAAAGAAATTTAATAGAACTATTCTTACCAAAAAAGTAAATAAGGATCAAAAACTACTCAAATTCTCATTTAGACAATTATTAAACCTAGAAGCAATTCACTCTTTTTCTATGAGAGACTGCTCAAATTGTCTTTTTTATATATATAGTAAACAAACGAGAGTCTGTTTTATCTTAAATATATGTTTGATGGACAGACGATAGTAAAAGCAAGCTTTTGGGAGTTTCCATGATTATTATTTGAAATTATTCAAACGGGAAGTCAATCTCCGATAATGCGCTATTTCTTAAATATAAATTTCCACGCACTTGCCTGCCAGTAAGCGTGCGTGGAATTTTTTTTTTTGAGAAATAGCGCATTATCTGAGTTTGACTTCTGATTGAATGATTTCAATGTTTTCAGCCCTTTATAATAATAGATTATTATTTGATTAAATTATATTATTTAACTTAATAATTTAAAATTTTTATCTTTAAATCTTGCTGATATACTGTCAGATCTATATACCACGGACAATAAATTAATCTGAGTTCAAATCTTTGAGTTGTATTAAAATTTCGTATCAAGCTTTTCAAGTATGAATTTGAATAAAATTTAATGGTTATATGGATAAACAATAATACTAGAAAAAATAGCTAGTAATTTAAAAATCTGTCCGTTTTAAGTGCTGATTGGTGTCAGGTTATTTAAATTAAATTTCGCTGCTGTCTAATAAAATGATTGAATAATTTTTATTTTAATTGTTCATTATCTATATATCTTCTGCATTGACTTTGTTAATAATACAGTAAGTGAATAGTATATTGTTCTAAAATTTATATAAAAAAATTGAGTAATAAAAGTGGAGTTGTCCATTCTATTATCAAATAACACATCAAGATAATTAATTGTTTCTTGATTTAAAAAAAAGTTCAAGTGAGATTTTTACTCTATTGCAATCTATTGTGGAGATCGATGGTGTATCAGACAGAGTAGCAAAATTAGTTATACAACTTAATAGCAAATACCAAATGCAAATAATTCAGGTAGTGGTGAAGTAGGAGAATATTTTTATATGGATGTACAAAAGGCTTTTGATCAGAGTAAACAACATTTTAAAATTGTTATGGGAGACTTTAATGCTAGAATTGTGAAACAAATGAAAGATGAAAGTGTTGTAAGTAATTTTAGTTATGGTAATAGAAATGAGAGAGGACATAGAATTGTAGAGTTTGCAGAAAAAGAAAAAAATTTATATTATGAATTCTTTTTTTGAGAAAAATGTTAAAAGGAAATGGACATGAAAGCATACAAATGAAGATACAGCAGAATTAGATTATATTTTGACTAACAGAAAATACATATTTCAAGATTGTAATGTTCTTAATAAATTTAACACAGGAAGTGTTAATGCAAAACTAGAGAGACAAAAATTATTAAAAAAACAATATTTACAGTTGATATTCCTAATCTTCAGAAACATTCTAATGAATTTAGATTAGAACTTACAAATCAGTTTCAAGTATTAGTAGATTCTGAACATGATTCAGATTTGAATAAAATAAATATGAAAATAACTGATACACTTTTAAAAACTGCAACAAAGATAGCTGGTAGAAAAAAGCAACAATTGAGCAATAAAAGTTCTACTGAGACTAGAGAATTTATGAAGAAAAGAAGAAATATGAAGATATACAAAAATGATGCATTAAAAAGGATTGAATATCTCCAGTTTTGTAAAATGGTGTGGAAAAGAGTTGAAAATGATATAAGAAAGTATAATTGTGAACTAGCAAGGAAAGCTGTAGGAGAGAATAAAAGTCTCAAGAGTGTAAAACAAGATTTTGGTATTGGTAGTATCTCAATATTGATACATTAAAATCTAATGAAACTCTTAATAATATCTAACAATATTAGTATTAACTAAATTAATTATAAAGCATTATTTTACTTATCTTTAATTTTATTTATTTTATTATTTCTATTTAATTAATCCAAATTTACTCAATAAACTAAACAAAAGAAATAAAAATCTTGTAGTATTATGTACATATTGATCTCTGACTAAAAAATAGTAATTATTTTAATGTGTATAGAAATTGTAAGTGCCATATCTAAATTGATTTATTCTGTCAGATGAATTTTTATGAATATATATCTTTTGCCTTTCCCAATTGTAATGTTTAAATAAGAGTAAATAAGTGATTACATGATAAATTGCCCAGGATATCACGTGATGTTAATGCATGCTAGAGGCAAACTCAATATTTATCCGTTTCATTTATATTACTCAACTGAAAAATAATTCTAAAACTTTTAGTTCTAAGACAACACTTTCCATTGCACTAAGTCTCACAGGTCTTAAAAGTTCAATTTTTGATGCTACAATATATAAAAATATATAATTTTATAGAAAAAATGTTTATTCTTTAACTTACAATAAAAAAAAATTCAAATTTTAATCAAGATATTTATATGTAATCATTACTGAATTGTTAATAAAATGAAATATGAGTCAGTTATCTTAAAAATTATTTTTATATATGCTTTTTGTGTATCTAATCAAATTTTGATTTCACAAATAAATTCAATTTAAAATTTTTCAGATCACGAAATACCGAAGAAATTTTTAGATAGATAATCCATACTCAATTTAGTTGCTATATAATAAGAATTGGTAAATTAATTTATAGCATTTGAGATAAAAGTTCCAGGTTAGTATGTTTGCTTAGTTGCATATCTGTAAAAAAAAATACTTTTATAATATATTACAGAAAAACCATCGTCACATGGAGTCAGAGACCATGGGTTATTTTATTTTAACTATTTAAATGTTAATGTCGTTAATGATTTTCTCTGATGTACTTTTTTTTTTAGTTTTAAAACTATGGCAAATTGTTTCTCATTCACTTTTGCTATGAGTTTCTTCTTTATCCGAATTATTTTTAAAAAAATTTGCTGCACTTTTTAACTATGTTTAAGAAATTAAAGAAATGATGATGATGATTAATGATTATCACATGATTGTAAAAATTGATTGCCTACTGTAAATAACATGCATTCAGGCAAAAATTATGGCAGTTTATTCATAAGATAGTCATTGTTCTAGATATTAGTATTAGACATACTATTTAGTATATTCTATTGCCTTAATCGTTTTGCTTTTTGCTGTTCTCATTTTTAACTGTGACATTGAACTATAAATTCTAAACAGATTTAAAAAACCTTGAACCAGTTTATTATACATAAGATAATAAATAACTAAGATGGGAGAGGGGGTGTTTATCAACAATTCCTGTAATTGTAAACGTAATTTAAATATAAAATTTTATAACTTTGCATAAAGAAGTGTTTATGCAAAATATGTAATGAAAAAGTAGTATTTTGAGTAATATATATATATATATATATATATATATATATTTGAATTATTAAGGTAAAGATAATAATAACTCCTGCTTTGCAGAATTGAAATGTCTCCACCAATGTAAATATTGCATCATCTTACAATCTTATTATTAATGAATTTCTATTAATATATTACATGCCCTGTTTGCTAATGTTTTATTCCTACTGATATGATTAGCTGATTGATCTGGTATGTTTAATCTATTAATTAGAATGCTCATTTACAAATTACAACTTTAAGTCTAGCTAAATTGGCTACAATGGATAGTTTCAAAGTTTATCCAAATTTGGTTCATACCCATGATCACTGGTATAGCCAGAAAATATTCTAAACACTGTGGTAATAAACTCTTGATTTAATTATGAAAGATTAATAAATAAGCTTGCATACATTTTAATTTCACCATTATGTTGATGTCCCTATAAACATCTTAATTTTGTTACCATAATGCAAGCATTTTTATGGTAAAGCTTTAGATTAAAAAAAAAGATAGTTTATTAATTAGAAAGTCATATGACATCTGATCAACAAATATAACAGAGTTGAACAGTAATCCATGAATATTTTGCTTTCAAGTACCCACACTATGCACCAAATCATAGAGGCATTTTCAAGTATTGTGTTAGAATAAATTATGCTAAGAAATATCAAGATATGACAAACTATTAATCATAGTGAGCAAATAATACCATTTATTTGGTTAAAGCTCACATATGGTAAACTTTTACCATACTACATTCATCATTCAATCATGTACCTTAGATGTAGTCATTATTTCCTTTATTCTAGGCTTATATTATCATTGTTATTTGCATTATTCTCAATCTGGTTTGATTTAGGCAGAATAAACTTAAAATATTTTTCAACAGGCTTAATTTTTTTTCTCATATACATATGCCATCCAACAATGTCAAAATTAAATATTTTGCTATTTTTAACAAGATGATTAAACTAAGATAGGAAAACTATTCAAATGCTCAGCATTAAAATTTTACTCTGACCATTTGAAAAACCTGGTGAGATTGTTGAAAAGAGTTTTGTCTTGCAACATACTACTTAAGAGCTGTTTTGAATATATAATGACTCATGAATTAATTTCAACTTTATATAAAAATATTTTATGTAGAGAAGTTTGTTATAATACATAAAAGTTGTTTACATATTTAAAAAACATATTAAAATCAAAATCAAATATTAACCAATTTGTTTAACTTACATTATTCTTTTTTAACTCTCTCTCTCTCTCTCTCTCTCTCTCTCTCTCTCAAATATATATATATATATATATATATATATATATATATATATATATATATATATATATATATATATATATATATATATATATAAATTTTGAATTTAATCTAGTACTGTATTGTTTTATGGTTTTGCATTTTTATTTTTTGATAGTATAGTGTTAGACAGTTTTGATTTTATATATATATATATTCAATTTAACGATAAAAAAATATTATATTTAAATTCTTTAGTAGCTCTTTCAGTTATGTAGTAATCCTCGTCAGCTTTAAATGATTTTCAAATTATAATGTTACATAAATTTTCATAAGCTGTGTATGGCCATATTTGCAACTTGCCTATTAATAACATTATCTTTATATTTATCCATTAAAATTGCCTCTTTAATTTTCCTCTTTTTATGAATCCTTTTTCCATTAATATTTTATTTCATTAATATTGAATGAGTCTTTTGTGGTCAAAGAATACTGAAGCTGTATTAAATTGACTATTCACATTATTTTTAATCCGATTATATAATAATTGAAACTCCTTTAATCTTTTTTCCGCAGAACATTTCGATTCACTGATATATAATTTATTACATCCACATGAAATCTTATAAATTATATTACTTCTTTGCATTTTAGGAATTATACTCTTAGAATTATTAATCAATAAATTAACATTTGGAGGAACACAAAATAAAATATTATACTTTTCTTTAAATATATTCTTAATTAATTTGATTGCATGTTATTTACAAATGGCATAGATATCCATTTTTTTATTATCTAAGGTAACACTGCAAACCCTCTCCTGTACATAAAATTTGGTTTTTATCATAATCAACTTTTAAAAGTTCATCAGCAAAGAGTTCAATATTTAAAATTTTTTCACTCCTATATTTACGTAATTTATCATTGTGATGCAAAAACGATTTCAGACTTGCCATTTTATGTATCATTGGAACACATGATTTAATATGAATATATCCTCTTTCTCCAATAGGTTTAAAAATTAATTTATAATTTAAATTAGTTGCATCTCTATATATTTGTAAATCCAAAAATTTTATTTGTTCGTTTTACACTTTTTTTAAAAGTGTAAATTGTTTGTATTTTTTCTAAATACTGTAATATTCATTTAAATAGATGTCTCAGATTTTCCTCAAATAATATGTTTAAAATTATATCAATTATTTTGGACAATATAATAAGACAATGTAAAAAAGAAATTTATGACATTAAAAAATATTTAATGGCTATTGAACATTTGATAAATATGAATGAATGGGATCAATGGAATGAATTTTATATATGTTGTCAAGTTGGATTTAAAAAGTGTTGACAAAATTGAATTAAGAAATTTCATAAGAAAATTGCCTTTTTATATAATTCTTATTGTCCAAATAATTATGGTGAGGATAATTACATGAATTTAACAGATGAAAAAATTAGTTTTACACAAAAATATGTTTTACAATATGGTTCAAAGAATGTAGGCAGTGTGTGGAAAGATTATAATATGGAATTGATTGTGTCAGTTCAAAATATTTTTGATGATAATATGAACTTACAAGATTGTGATAATATAATTAATGATATTTCTAAACATAAAATAAAAAATAATAGATATGATTGATCATGGAATTATGCTATTTCTGAATTTAGACATCTTCGTAGGACTGAGCAAAATATATGTTTGAAGGAAGATAAAGGTTTAAGAATGTGTTTTAGTAAAAAAGATGCATATAATGATAAAATTGAAACACAAATGAATAAATTGGGATTTAATATTATTGATAGTTATAACATGGAGGGATGATGTATGAAATTTGTAAATAATATTTTAAAGAAGGCTAAAAGTCATTTTATGAATAGTTGTACATACTATAATATATATCCATCTATGGCAATATGTCCAAGAATATTTGCTAACATTAAACTTCAAAAAGTAGGGAATTCTCTTAGACTGATGATAGATTTTGGTGGATCATTTATATATAAAACAGCTAAATATATTGGAATTTCTTACAAGATATGTTGGGTTTTGGAAGATATGCAGTTGCATCTTCTTATGAATTTGTTGTTAGAATTAAAAATATAAAAATAAATGATAATAATTTGTTGGCTTCATTGGATGTAACAGAATTATATGGATCAATTAATCACCTTGAATCTATAAGTTTAACTGAAATTGCACTAATTAATATGTCTGTAAATAAACATTTGATAGATTTTATTACTGAATCACTAAAATTTATAAGTGATAATATTATTGCAACATATAATAATAAATTTTATAAAATGGGTAAAGGATGGCCAATGGGATTACCTATGTTTGCACAAATTTGTAATTTTACATTATCAAAATATGAAGATATTATATTTAATTCTTATAATTTTGAAAGTATTAAAATTTATACTAGATATGTTGATGATGTTTTTGTTTGTGGTCCTCAAGACATTATCAATGTTTTCTTATTAAAACTGAATAATTTAAATAATTTAAAATGGTCTATGGAGAATGAATAAAATGGGGGGAAAAAATTTGGATTTACAAATATATAGAGATGCTACTGATTTAAATTATAAATTAATTTTTAAACCTATTGGAGAAAGAGTATATATTCATTTTAAATCATGGTTCCAATAATACATAAAATGGCAAGTCTGAAATCGTTTTTGCATCGCAATGATAAATTATGTAAACATAGGAGTGATAAAATTTTAAATATTGAACTCTTTGCTAATGAACTTTTAAAGGTTGGTTAAGATAAAAACCAAATTTTATGTACAGTAAATTCATTTAATAATAAGAAAACGGTTTGCAATGTTACCTTAGATAATAAAAAATGGATATCTATGCCATTTGTAAATAACATGCAATCTAAATTAATTAAGAATATATTTAAAGAAAAGTATAATATTTCATTTTGTGTTCCTCTGAATGTTAATCGATTGATTAATAATTCTAAGAGTATAATTCCTAAATTGCAAAGAAGTAATATAATTTATCAGATTACATGTTGATGTAATAAATCATATATCAGTGAATCAAGATGTTTTGTGGAAAAAAGATTAAAGGAGCATCAGTTACTATATAATCGGATTAAAAATAATATAAATAGTCAATTTAATACAGCGTCAGTATTCTTTGACCATGAAAAGACTTATAATTATAGGTTTACATTTAATATTAATGAAATAAAAATATTAATGGAAGAAAGGAATCATAAAAAGAGAAAAATTAAAGAGGCAATTTTAATAGATAAATATAAAGATAATGTTATTAATAGGAAAATTGCAAATACAGCCATACACAGCTTATGGAAATTTATGTAACATTAAAATTTGAAAATTATTTAAAGCTGATGAGGATTACTACGTAATTGAAAGCGCTACTAAAGAATTTGAATATAATATTTTTTTACCATTAAATTGTTTATTTATATATTACATATAATATTTTTATAACAATTATTATACTCTTACATTTATATATATAAGATATATTTTGCGGGTTCATCCATGTTAAAAAATTTAAAAAATGTCGGTATATTAATTTTTAAATTTTTTAACACGGATGAACCTGCAAAATATGTCTTTTATATATGCAACCCCTGAAAACTTTTGTGTATATATATATATATATTGTAATCCTCATTACGTGACTAATTAAGGATATATGCATAAAAGAAATGTTAAAATAAAGATATTATTTTTTAAAAACCAACTAAACTAGCATGAAATAATAAATCTAAGAAAGGTCAGAAAGGGTCCCTAAAGATAATAACTTCTAGTATCAACATAGGTTAAACTACCTTTAAAATATTATTAGATAAATTTAAGATTTGTAAACCAATATATAATTAATAACCAAGTCCATGAGATAAATATAGAATTCAAATAATGAATTAAATGATAAATACATGATGCATATAAATAAAAAATTAAATAATGAAAACGAACAAGCTTAAGAGAAAGAACATGTGTTAGGATAATGAATGATAGAGATGATTACAGAATAGGAGGCAATGAAGGATGAATCAGCTATGATGATGAATTAAGATAAAATGAATATGAAAAAGTAAAAGAAAGAAAAATCAAGATGAAATATGAGAATAATGTTGATGATGGAGAATGAGTTCCTGAAATCAAAACTAATATTATATTAAATAATATTAAGGCAAAATGAAACAATGTATGGATTTTAAGCTTGTCTAAACCAAAATATTTAATCATGAAGTTAAAATAAAGTATAAGTTTTGAAATTAAAAAATAAATTTACATCTTAAAGTTATACTGAATTAATAAAACTGTTAAGATAAACATAACTCCAACCAAAGCACAACAAATAACTTAAGATATAAAAATTACAATAAATTCAAAATTACAATTAAGAATTAACAATTTATTTTTTTCAGGGTTCCAATAACTTAAATATCATCATTTTACAAGATATACTGGGTTCAGTGAAAGGGATTTTGCCACTACCCAAATATAGCAAACAAAACAGCTCATAAAACAAAATATAATTAATAAACAATATTTGGCAATTCTAATACTAACAGTAATATGAACTTTAAGCTTTATGAAGTACAAATAAGTTCCTAATAAAGTAAGCACAATAACTTACAAACTCTCTTTTATTAAATAATTGTGGGAAATATGCTCAAGATCAGTGAATGATGTATCTTATGGTTCAAATAAACAGGTTATTCTAAATAAGACATGGTCTTAAGATCCACAATATTCTAATTAATAAGCCATAAATTCTAAATGTACTTTAGAATGTAAAAGTTTACCAAAGTCATTAGGATATATTAATGCAATATTAATGCATAATAAAATATACTGTTTTAATTGATGATGACTTTAAGACAATAAAATAATGTCTTGATAGCAATAACAATAATAATATGGACGATGATGAGCAATAAGACCTCAGACAACTAAATATATTTTTAAAACAACAAGATTTATTTACACTATTTACAACTTTTAAAAAAAATAAATAAACAATTAAAAAACATACATCTATTTTAGAAACAATATAAAGCAAAGTATATTTCATTTGAGTACCAGTATATCAGTTTTGATGCACTGATATGTTTAGTAACATAATATCCATTTATAGTATACTGTTGAAAGCATTAAATATAACTAAATTGTATTAATTAATAATTTGATAATGGCAATTATCATATTAAGCACAAATGACAGTTATTACTGTTTAGCTTGAAGAAATTTATTACATATATATGGAAACAGACACCAGAAATCAAATGTATGCAGGATACTAAACTTTGCTTATATCCATAAATTAATCATTTTAACTATTGAAATGTCTTACTGATCCATCGGTGAACTATTGTTTGATGGAAATAAAATGACATTGCACATGTGTATCTCTTATTATGCTATACTTAAAATAAGTTTTAAAATTACTAGTAAGTTTTGTTGGTTTGCTTGTAAACTGTTGAAAAAGTACAACAGCACAATACATACACCATTCTATTTAGTTAAGCACTATACATAAACAAGTGTCCTTGAATATAACTCTACCTTATCATTGCCATATAATTTTAGAACATCAAGAACTTTACCATACATGGTGGAAAATAACTAGACATCATCATGAGGGATCAGACAATAAGGAAAAGGTCTTCAAAACAACATTATATAGTTGTATAATAATATGGAAGATTCCAATACCTTTTTCCTTGGTACAAAATGTGTGGACATTGTCTCAATACAAAGAAACAGAATACATGCCTTGAAAATAATCATCTCTAGAGATTAACTATGCTAATTAAGCATTAACTAATTATCAGCCTCTACAATAGAATCCTCTCATGAAATAAGCAATGGGAGAAGATCCTCCATCTACCCATGCACACTTTCAATGATACAATATTTAATGAAATTATATGTTTCTCCCACATATAAAATGGAAACTAGCATAAATCCTCATCAAAACTATGGCAAGATAAAATAATTCTCACAGTAAAAACTAAAAGATAATATCCTACTTCACAATATATATATATATATATATATATATATATATATATATATATATATATGTAACGACATATCTATATATCGTTACAATATATATATATATATTAAATAGTGTATTGACCAACAAAAGTATTATAAGTCAACCAACTGTAAAATATTTTTAAAAGCATAAAAAATTTGCATTAATAAGAAATGTACAGTCAGTGAAAAATAGCACAAATTCTATAAACTAAAGTGGACATATTAAATTATAGGCAAAATATAATAAAAATATATAATGAGTGTATCCTTGCTTTTATAGAAACTCCATATAAAATGATGATTGTGTTATTATGAGTAAATACTATTATTCTTCTGGCAAGTTATTTTGTCTGTTTACCCATAAATAAAATATCAATAAATTATTCTTATAAATGTAAGAGATTGGCATATCTCTCTATCTAAACATACTTAATTTAAAATTAAATTTTAGACCAACCAGTAAAAATAAATAAATAAATAAATGTATATAATTTTACTTTTGTCTGTTTTCAGACTCATTACAAATTTATACCATTAAATATATATATATTGTAACCAGTTATATATATATATATATATATATAATATACCATATATATATATATATATTGTAACCAGTTGGGTTATATCACACACACTAATATAGTGTATGTGAATATATATATATGTAAAATAAAGTAAAAGTAAAAATAAACACAGAATAAATCTTTGGAGATATTTTTCTATATTTTCTAAAATAAAATAATAACAATTAAAGGGTTAAATAACTCTGGGTTTAAAATAAAATTTCATTATGAAATTAATATTTTAAAAAAGGTCTTAATAAATATAAATATTGTATTGTTATTATTATTATTATTATTCTGATTGTTAAATGTAAAAACACAATACTTGTTTTTGAATTTTTTTTATTAATTAAACAAATTTTTTATCTATTAAGAATCTCCTAAGTAAAAACATGTATGTGTTTTCAAAGAGATTAGTGAGATAAAAATAAAAACTCTGTCTTTAATCAAGTGTTGTTAACACCTCAAATGAAGTTATAAAAGACTGATAAAAAAATATATCGATTAGTTTTTGGCTAGTAGTTTGTAAAAGTTGACCAGAGAAGTCTGGTTGTAGTATTTTAAGCAGTGGCCAACTGGACCACTGCATAGTCTGGGTAATGATTTTTGAAGAGAGCAGTTTGGATTGTAGTTTTTTTGTAAGAGCTGAACAGAACAGCTTGGCTACTAAAACTTTTTGAATAAGTGGCAGAAATTAGCTAACCAAAATGGATAGCTGCAGTTTGTTGTTAGCTGTAGTAGAAAGTTGGCAGAATAATTATCATAAACTGAGGTAGCTGAAGTCAAGATAATAGACTGTTTTCCTTAGCAGGAGTTTGAATTCACATGGAGAAAATGACCCACTTTTTATGCTGAAATTCATAGCCTGAAATCTATCAAACCAAGACAGCTGATTTCCTGGAATAATCCTATATAAAGCAGAGATCAACTACAAATCAAGATTGTACATGGATTGCATACTTATACCTGATGATGATAACAAACATGGATTATATTTTACTAATGGACCAAAAAACCAGCTTGCTAAATAAATAATTATATAGATGCTGACTATCTAAAGGCAGAGAAGAACAGATAAAAATATATACAGCTGTGGTGAGTAAAGTTATATATGATAATAAACTTTTAAATAATTTATTTAGTAAAATTACATTTTGAAAGTGATGCATGAATTTGTACTTTTTATGTTTATGGTGGGTGTATGGTTGAGCAGGGCTGTGTGGATGCAATGTGTTTATGGTGTTCTGAAGTATATGCTCGGCACTATCTAGACCTAGATATTGAGCTCCCAGGGTAGTCCAGAAGTGTATATGTAGGCCTCATGAATAGGCCTTGGTCTCATGAATAGACCTTTTCTAAAGCCCCTAAGACTCACAAGAGATGAGCAGGGCTGGCTCAGTGCCTGATATTTTTTTGTGGATACTATTTCTTGTGGATGATCTGTCTAGGTATTTAGAGGGGCAGTGCTTAAAAACGAGGTATTTTCTCATGACATCATGGGGCATTGTGTGCTTAGTCCACACTTGACTATCTACTTATCATGACATGAAGAGCTGCACTTCACGTATTCACTTTTCCTCTCTCACCTTGCCTATTTCATCAGCATTAACTAATCAAGCAGAAAGACATTTTGAAATTTATATTTTCTTAATTCTATAAAACAAGTGTATATTTTGTTTATTAAAAAAAAAGAAAAAAAGACATTTTAAATCAATCAACAATCATCTGTCAAAAATTTGATAGTGCTTGTTTCAAGAAAAAGACTATTCAGCAAAGAGAATAAAATTGCGAGAATAATCTGTAATAATTTTATTGTGATAAATACTAATGTTATGTAGATAAATTAATATATTGCATGTCTGTGCAAATTAGGTATATATGCGTTTCAGTAAACCTACTATGTAAATGTATTTCATTTAACTGAAACTTTAATCATTTATTGTATTTTTATATAATTTAAGATTTTGATAATTATTTTGTAGCAAGTCAAATAGGTTATTTCATGCACACACATGTATATGTGCGTATATTGTCAATTATAACACATATGTAAATTACCAATGTAATAATTATTTTATGTTTAATTGAAATGTCTTCCTCATATGTTATAAAATGCCTGTCTGTGTATGGATATATATATGCGTTTATAGAATCTAATTAAGAAATAATGTAAATTAATGTGATAACTTGAATTTTGTAGTAATGTTGTAAAACAATGTAATAACTTTAGTTGTGTACATAATTTTGTATGATTTTCAAAATCAGAACCCTCATAAGACCTTAATCATTTATTTTTTTATTGTTATTAATAAACTTATTTAATTGTTAAAAATGGTTTCCATCATCTCTTGTTCACATACAGTAATAGAGCCCATGTTCTCTGAGCTAGATTTCGGACACGGATAAATGGGGATGTGTTTATTGCTTTGGGCATCCAGAGATGATCAATCATCATTCTGGTTGGCACAAAAGAGGATACTCTTTAAAGCCCATGCACTATTATTTTTTATTTTACTTTAGTCTTTATTAAAAATTTAGGTTTATAGTTGGCCAGTAAAAGTGGCATGAGCATTGATGATGATCAGCATGTTTTAATGTCCCAGCATTATTGTTTAGATTTTCTAGTTGTGTATTTTAATGGATGGGCACTAAGCTGGTGCATCCAAGTCATGTTTATATAATTGCCCATGCTGGCAAAAGGTTCAGTAGTTAGCCTGGTCTACAGAAGACCCATTTCCAATCCAGTCACAAGGTTGACTGTTGATTTATATTTTTTATTGTGCAAATCCAGCCACAAGATGGTCTGTTGATTTTATCCTGATTTATTGTACTGATTTATTTATTCCTATCAATGATGATGATGGATGGTTATTTCTCTTGAGTACTTATACTGATATTTACTTTATAATGCTGGTTGAATTTATAATTATGCTTTTAGCTGCTCTTATGAGTTAGCTTCTGATCTCTCAATGTTCTCAGAGATTCTCTAATCTCATACTCATTTATTATTAAATATACTTATATATACTTTGTAAATTATTTGAAATATTTCATTTTAAATGAACTGGGAGTGATGATGATTTTGCCATCACCCCATGTTTATGTCTTTTACTTTGATTTTTCCATCACCCCAATTCAATTTTACATTTATCTTTCGATACCCCGATACCCCCATCCTGTTACAATATATCCTGTTACAATATATATATATATATATATATACCCATAATAATCTATCCAAAACTAGTGTAGTATAATAATAAACATGAACAAAAAATCATTATTATCATATTTTACTTTATTCCGCTAATTCATAATCTAAATTCCTTTGGTAATGAGCTGACTGATGAGGGAAATGACACCATTATGGACAAAACATTTCACAAATGACACATCCATATTTTTTACATTTATCCCAATACAGTAAAATCAAATCATCAAGATTTTATTGCAATAAAATAATGTAATAGCATTTATAATTATTTTCTGCAGAATTTTGGATCCTTCTTATTTGACTAAATTGTAGTTTTAATAATAGCTTCATGTTTAATATCAAGAGAAAACTTTCACAAAAGCTTTTTTTTGTTTTATTTTATCCAAGATAATACATTTTAAATAGTTGGTGATAAATTCAGCATTTCAAATCATTTTGAGATCGGTTGTTAATACTTAAAACTAATATTAATTCCAGCATTCCATCTCAGTTATTAAAAACCAAATATTTATTCATTTATGTTTTTGTATTATTAAATATTTTCTTTAATAATATAATGAATGGTTATTGTTTTTTTTTATCAGGATTTCCATTAATGATCTTTAATAAATGTGAGTTAAACATTTTCTTTTGCATTTATCAGTACAGTAAATGTATTTCAATTTTCATTTTTAATGACAAAGCAAGTTAGCATTCCAACAGATTTATCAGAACATTTTTTAAATATATATATAAACTATACTCACACATCCTATAAAATCAGTAAATTTTATTTTTGTTCAATTTGAATTTTAATAGTTTTGTCCAAATTATTTTTTTTTTAAATCAGATTTTATTTACTATTTGACATAAAAGCAAAATGTATTTTATTTTTACTTTATAAATGAATGACACAGATTTTTTTTCCCCATTCAAACAACTGATGTGTGATTTTTAAATGTACATAATGATTATAGTGATTAAAATGGTAATAATATGTGGAATAAAATTTCATGCTTACAATTTCTTGTCTGGTTTTAAATTTCAGGTTTTTGGTAAAATACTTGTTTTTCAAAATGGTTTCCATTCCTCCCCCAGTGTAAATCTTGATCGATGGTTAAGGAGTTAGATGCATGCAAGGAATTAAAATTTTCTATTCCATAATTTAAAAATTACAATATATTTTAGTTTTGGTTAATTCAAATCCAATATTATTATTTTTTAGCTCCTTCTTAGTATCTTTAATTTTGTTATTTCAGATGTTAATAGCTTTCCTCTTGTTCTTTTTACTAATTGTCCCCACTCTACAACTTATATTAAGTTACTTATACCTTTTATTACATTGAATTGTGGTACAATTAAAAATAGACCAATGACAGCATGGTGTGTGCATATAATTAATACTTCCTCTCCCCTATATTCATTAGCAATAATTAATTACACTGTTCAATATTATTTTAAATCACTATAAAAATATACTTAGGAATTGATTACAAATACTGATTTAGAAAAGTTATAAATTTAAATCTTTCAAATTATTATTTAATAATAATAAAGTATCAAAACATACTTAATAATAATACTAGTAAATTATCAATTTAATATTATTAAAAATTAATCCACCTGACAAACTGCATATGAAATCCCATACACATCCTGCCAAGAGGCTTAGCATATCTTGAAGAGTCTGAGTCTTTATGACTCTCAGGAGATTTACTATTAAAATTTATTTAATTTTAAAAATGCCATTTGGCAACTACTATTACATATCACTAAGATAATATATTGATTTAATACATTACAGTTATTGTTAATTAAAATTTTAAAATTTTCATGTTTGATCACTTAAATAAGGCTTGACAAACATCGAGCCCACCCATAAAGTTACAATATATATATAAATTTAAAGTATTATTTTTTGAATGTGCTACATGAGTCCCTGATTGAGAGAGATATAAAAGCATCTTATTTGGATTCAGTAAACAAATAAGGATAAATAAAACTTATTTATTAAAATAAATTTTAATATAAGAATCCATCTAAGATCACTTAAATGAAGCAAAATTATATTTTTTTATTGTCATTTGAAAAATAATTAATTTGAACAGATTTACTGATAACATAAATGAATCTACAAAGAGTAATTAAAGGAAAAGAAGTCTCCAATTTATTCTGACATTTAATTACTGGTCTATTGTATATTTTTATTTAAAAAAGTAAAAGAATTGATTAGAGAGAGTATAAAAGAAACAAGTCACATTTTTAATTAATGAAGTCTGGACTAGAGAGTTTAGCAGGAATATTTTTTTTAGCTTTTATGACCTCTTAATGTGGCTAAAAAATATTTCATGGTTTGCTGTAGTTTCAAAGCAATAATAGTCTTTGCCAGAAATATAGAATCCAATGATTTGTAGGTACAGCCATATAATGTGCATTGCTACTCCAGAGTGTTCCAATTCACTTTAAAATATTTCATGGTTTGATGTAGTTTAAAAAACAATAATCATCCTTGCCAGAAATATGGAATCCAATGATCATTTGTTGATACAGTCAAATAATATGCATTTCTAATTCAGAGTGTGTCAATTCACTATAAATTATATACATTTTATCTGGAAACTTCTTGAGATTGTGCCTAACTCAGGATTAACTAAAAACTGCAATGGAAAATGTGTTACTCTATTTTATATTGAAAAATGGAAAATTTCAAATAAAGCCAGTTGAAAAAAAAACATCATAATTTTCATGTCATTGTAACCAGTAAAAAAATTTAAAAAGACCATGGTAAGACAATTTTTTGAAACTTTAAAAAGAAATCTACTGAAAAGGTTTTATGTCAGTATAATGTGATTAATGTGTAAAAATCTGTTTTATATGTATTAGCTGCTAAGTTATTGTTATCCATTTATTTTTTGTAAACTTGAATGCATTTTAAAATAATTAGTTTTAACATTGTGTGTATGCTTGTATATATGTGAGTTAATTTTCATTGTTGAATAAATGATTATTAGTTTTAAAAATGTAAGTTGTCAGTACCATTTTATTTAGTAGTTTTTATTTCCTAATATTCACATTAGCACATATCAGTTATATGTTTATGAAACGATAAAAAAATAAATTCTAATTATAGAGAATATTTAATCATTGACAAAAAATGTTAGAATATTCTGTGAATTGAGATATTATGAGATTTGAAATTTGTTCATTTAGCATTGCACTGCAATAAAAGAATAAAAATGCATATTTTTGTAAAAATAAATTATTGTTGAGTAGTAAAAACTACTTCAAAAGACTAGTGTTAATTTTGACCAGTGATTGGAAAATATAATCTATTTTAGGTTGGAACATTTCCATTATTATCTACTTTAAATGTGGCTATAAAATTTGCTTTGTTTAGTCATATTTTGAAAAGGTCCCTCAACATTATTGGTCTAAGACATGCATATATATATATATATATATATATATATATATTGTAGTGGTATTGTGCTGGTCGGATTTGTATGTTCACGTAACAAGATCTAGCATCTAGGAAAAAGTACCTCGAATCCAATCATGCGCAAGATACACAGGTCAGGAACACTCATGAATTCTGCCCTTTTTGCCTATTCCCCAGATCTATAACATTATGAGCAACAATCCTGATGACATCGATTAATCCACTTCTCATCCACTGACATCGATCATCGGAGACACAAAAGACTCAAGACTAACTCATGATACTATAACTTAATAACGAGCATGTTAATTATGTGTAGAACAGAGATCATCTAGTCATATTTAAGCTTAAGAAATAACTGAATATTTATCTTAACTAAAGAAAGCACTGATTCGAGTTTGATGTATATATATTTACGATTTATTAATAATAATTATGTCGGGTCATTTAGCCGACATGAGCCTCAGGATTATTATAGATATTTATTTGAATCATTTTATACAATAGCATGATAATTGTGGCTATGCCAATAATATATGTATGTGTTTGAGTAAATTAGCGCTATTAGAATAGATTATTAGAACGCTATCACATCTGCCCCCCAGAAATGAAAAGAGCATTTGATTACTTCAAACAATAATTTTAACACAGATAATATTTGATTACATTTAATATGATGGTTAAATGGGAATTTTAGATAATTAATGCGCGAGATAGGTAACGAACAATTTACACAAACGATACTAAATTTATCATATTAATACTTATATTAAAATAAGGGACATATGTTTGTTTAAATAAATCATTTCATTACAGCTTATGAATACTTCTGGGCAAATGATAAGATAAGGGAAAAGCAGTGCATGCATGGTGGCTTATTATCGGTCCTTTTTATGGATCCTGGAGTGTGCTTCATGAATTCTAAAAAGTGACCGATTTCCTCTGCAAACTTTGGCAGGGTCGGTTTTACGAATGAAAAGAGTCCAGATTCCCTGGAATGAGGTACAGGCAAATCGTGGATGGCGAGGAGTGGTCGGCAATGTCAGTATCGGGCTGGTTTTTCCAGAGCGATCCCTGTATAAAGCATGCACGAACCAAGGATGTCCCCAGGGTGGTTTTACAGCCTGGTTCAAGGACATTGAGATGACGATGGGGTCCGACTTTGCGGTTGCCTCCATGTAATAAAGAAGCACGAACATATATATAAAATAGAATGGCCTTTATGCACTAAACACTTATTCATAAAACATAAATATACTTTTGAAATTAAAGATTATTGGGATGTATTTATTGCCCACAAATGATGAACTATTCAGCGTAATGACATGGCTTCACTTTAAGAAAACAGGGATAATAATTATACATATAAACATAGAATAAAAGGTTAAGGTCCCACCTCCCCCTTTACATTATATTACTTAATATTATTCATTATGTTTTACACATTAAACCTCAATTTTGGTTGATTTATGCCCTTGTGGAAATACATTAATTGATTGCAAAATAAAAAGGGTGGTCATAATAGCTAAGATGAAATTTACATATATAATATAGTTGAAAGATAAAAGATAATGCATTATTTAAGAAGGAGAATGGGAAAAACAGATGTCAAATCTGTTTTTCAACAGTAAACATGAAAAATATAATTAATTTATTTTTCTAAAACCGCGAGCATCTGGGCAAGCCGAATAAGACTTGTTTTTATCAATTATAAATTATTTACCCAGTAAATGATGGGTGGGGAAAACAAAATAAGTTATATGCTGGCGATTTTAGAATATTATTGGCATTAACTTTAAAATATAAATACGTAATAATGTTAATAAAAATTATTGGCCACTTTTAAATAAAATAAAAGAAAAACATTTTATAAGAGGCTTAGCATAGATTAGTTATATAGAGTTATATATATTTGAAGACATTTAAAATATACACATTACATAGAAGGCAGGATTTTAGGAATTATAAGCGGTCTGAGTTCTTTACCTTGATGATTGAGAAAAGCATTTCACTAGGAATCAGTCCATCGGTATTGTCACTAGATCTAGGGTAGCGGGATGATTTGAGATAGCACTTCATTTCATTGGAAAGACATATGTAAAGTTCAATAGCAAGGAGTACGGAAGCTTCGTTCATGGGATCAGCATGTTAGAATGGAGGGACAAGGCGAAACTTACTACTCACAACACATTGCGTGAAAATTACATCAGGCATGGATTATGTTCAGCAGCATGGCTATTTAATGATCTCCCCTCTTTTTGTGGATTCAAATCCAGCAGTATTTATACTTTTAATTTGAATTTGTAACTAGGCAACTATTGCTGGACCTGAGGCAGTTTAAGCACTTAGATTTCATTTGGAATCGTTTGGCCAGATACTCTTATCTGGTAAGATGTTTGAAACAATGCAAGTTTGTTATCAGTTTCTCGAACGATTGTTTTAAAATATATCTTGTGATTTTAAAACAAGCTAGTGTGGACAATTTCCACTAATGGGTTTCTTCTATTATTACTAATTTGTAATCTTCTATTTTAATCTAAAGGGTCTTCCAGGTTATTGTTTTTGAGAGACTTACTAACAAGATTGCATCATTTCTGGCTACAAACTTATATATGAAAAATATAATAAGTATCATATATAATATCTTATATATATATAATATACTATTAATTCAATCACAATCTCCTACGCTAAAATATACATTGAATTGATAAAAAAAAATCAAGTCAGATGACCTAATTTTAATAAAGCTCCTATTTACAAATGTTATATATAGAGTAAGTTAAAAACAAACTATTATGAAGCTTCAAAATACCCTCAACCTCAGACTACGGTTTCTGCCTCTAGCGTCATCATTGAGGTGCTAGGGAATAAAAATACTAGAACTAGTCCAGCATTTTATCAATGCCTAACTATTGAGAAGAAAATCTGAAACTTTCAGACATTTAAATGTCCAAAAATCCAGCTATCTAACTGAAATAGAAGTATGTGACTGAACTAAGTTCAGATACACCATATATTAATAGCTCTAGCAATATAAAATCGCCAAAGCATTAATAGCAAAAAACTAAAATTAAATTGATAAAAAAATCAAGTCAGATGACCTAATTTTAATAAAGCTCCTATTTACAAATGTTATATATAGAGTAAGTTAAAAACAAACTCTTATGAAGCTTCAAAATACCCTCAACCTCAGACCGCGGTTTCTGCCTCTAGCGTCATCAGTGAGGTACTAGGGAATAAAAATACTAGAACTAGTCCAGCATTTTATCAATGCCTAACTATTGAGAAGAAAATCTGAAACTTTCAGACATTTAAATGTCCAAAAATCCAGCTATCTAACTCAAATAGCAGTATGTGACTGAACTAAGTTCAGATACACCATATATTAATAGCTCTAGCAATATAAAATCGCCAAAGCATTAATAGCAAAAAACTAAAATTAAATTGATAAAAAAATCAAGTCAGATGACCTAATTTTAATAAAGCTCCTATTTACAAATGTTATATATAGAGTAAGTTAAAAACAAACTCTTATGAAGCTTCAAAATACCCTCAACCTCAGACCGCGGTTTCTGCCTCTAGCGTCATCAGTGAGGTGCTAGGAAATAAAAATACTAGAATTAGTCCAGCTAGAGGCAGAAACCGTGGTCTGAGGTTGAGGGTATTTTGAAGCTTCATAAGAGTTTGTTTTTAACTTACTCTATATATAAAATATACATATATATTTATTATTTACGCCCGCATACACATGAGAATATTATTATTAGATTAAATATTAAATTAAGACACATATGTTTACATTATTTTATACTATTGGGTAAAGAAATATATTATTAGTTATGTGTATACGTGCGTAAGGATGAGTTTGAATACGGTTAGGTGATAGGAGATTGGATGTGGGCTGTGAAGCAGAATCTGAGCATCAGATCATCTGCTTCAGTATATAATATGCCATTAAATTAATTTAAAATTAAAATAAAAACTTAAGTTCGTAAATAAAACTTAAAAGCTAAAAAATTAAAGAGTTTTTAAACATATATATATATATTCGCACAGATGCAAAACTTTAAAAGTATTTTTTTTAAATAAAAAAAAGTATTTGAATATACTTTTTTATAAAAAAAGGTAAAGATCTAAATATTTTTAGTAAAAAGTAACATAAGTTACAATGTAAACAGATATTAATTAATTCCTGTAATCTCAAAATGGAAATGATTGTTTTTTTTTAATTAAATGAAAAAGCAAACTAGTCCTTGGGGATCTTATATAAAAAAAAGTCAGATGAAAGATATAGATAAGAGAACAAAAAAAATTATATGTCCAATAGAAGCAGCAACCAATGCTCAGACCTTAATGAAAATTTAGAACAGGAAACCATGTTCAGTGAATCTGGACGATTGGTATAAAAAGAAAAAATATTCAAATTAAAACAGTTCCAGCTTGATTTTTTTTGAGATGGGTGATAAGACATACTTTTCACCCTCTCTCTTATTTCAAATGAAATGACTGATGAATTATGAATGGTACTATTGCAGACCTTGAATCATATGAGTTCTGCAATAAAATAGTACCAGGATTGAACCAGCTAAGGGCACCTCCAGAACAACAGACCGGTCTTCCAATAAAGTCTTCATGGGAATGGGAACCAGGAATTATGACTCTTCTACTGTAAGATATGGACTGTAAAATTGAAAAGTAATTAAAAACTTTTGTCAAGATTTGACAAGCTTTTAATAATCAACTAAACCTAATTTTTAAAATGAACTTTTATCTGACTTTTAAGAATTCAAAATCAATTAATAATGTTTAATTTTATATATTTGAGTTTGCTAATTTAATCATTTCCATTTTTTTATTAATATTTATTGACTAAATTATATAAATGTTAAATTTAAGTTGGGCATGAATGGCTGCATATATTTGTAAAGTTATATTAATTAATTAAGGGAGGCTTAATCTTAGGTTATTTGTTTCATAATTAAATTGGGTTAATTGATTGGATATATTGGTGTAATTAGTAAATGTAGCATGAGATATGCTATGTGCAGAATCATATTATATGCCACACTTGGGCAAAATAAGTCTCATTTTTCACCGACCATCAGAAGCAGACTGTATTCCCTGCTCCTTGGATCACCCCTTTATCCTATGGAATAGGATAGTAAGATGGAAAATGCAGCCCTTCCTATGGAGTTTTTTTTCTATTGTTCTTCTCACCTGACAGATGTATCATTCCTGTACTGGAAGAGAATCAATGTCTTCTATAACCATGCTGTTCAGATGTGCATTCCTGACAGTATGTTATTGTGCCATCATATTCATGCTGCATTGAATATGTCGATATATCAGATAGATTGGCATTGGTTTCATTGCGAAATTTTGCCTAAAGTTAAATAAAGGATAGAATATTTTATTTTCAAATGCAATCTATATAGTTTATTCATACTCAGTACTCTAATAAAATATTATTAAATTCATCTGTGTGAATTGTTTAAAATAAAAATTTAAATTTAAAAATTAATAACCAATCTAAAATAATAAATTTTATACCTCAATTTTATTTATATATGCATTAATAAAGATTTGTGTGTTAATTACTGGCAGTGGCTTATCTCATTTTTTTAAAATATTAATATATTTCTTTTAAGCAAGTTTTATATTAAATCTCTGCATCTCCATGAGCTATTGGCATGGGCTGATGATCAGAATAAAATATATATGTAAAAAGTGGGATATTAACTTATGTATCTGCCTACTATATAAATTTTCCAGGTTCAAATAGCCTGGTATCACTCTGTACAGCAGATACAGTAAGACAAATAACTTCAAATACATTCCGACTGTTATAATTGGCCATCCAACATGGACTGATATACTTTAACCATGAGTACTCTGAGAATTTCAAAAATAAATCATGCAAGTAACATTTTTTTTAAAAATAAAATATTTTTTGTAATTATTATATAAAGTTATAGATTTAATATTTTGTAAAAAGTACTGCCAGTAAGAAAAATTGTGCATATATGGAAAAATAAATGTGAGGATTAAAAACGTAATAGTTAATATAAATTTTTTAAAAAAAAAAAGTCTGCAAATCCAATGTTTAACTTGCCTAAGTAATAGTTAAAAGTAGGAAAAAATAAACTTGGAAGGGAGAGGGCAGAACGTTAGCTGGTAGTAAGGAATCAACAGTCAACAATTTTTTTATCATTATATTTGTTTTTGTAATTACTAACCAAAGTTTTGTCCTTTTGAAATTTTCATATATAATCAATTTGTGTAATGTAATTACTAACACTAAGTAATTTTTTTTTAATGTTTTTGTTTTTTGAGGAAGTTCACTGATATGTAATGGTATACAATATGCTGTTACATTAATTTAAAATTAAAATAAAACTTAAGTTCGTAAATAAAAACTAAAAGCTAAAAAATTAAAGAGTTGTTAAATATATATATATATATATATATATATATATATATATATATATATATATATATATATATATATATATTTGCACAGGTGCAAAACTTAAAAAGTATTTTTTTTAATAAAAAAAAAGTATTTGAATGTACTTTCTTATAAAAAAAGGTAAAGATCTAAATATAAAATATTTTTAGTAAAAAGTAACATAAGTCAAAATGGAAACAGATATTAATTAATTCCTGTAATCTCAAAATGAAAATGATTGTTTTTTTAATTAAATGAAAAAGCAAACTAGCCCTTGGGAATCATATATAAAAAAGTCAGATGAAAGATATAGATAAGAGAACAAAAAAAATTAGATGTCCAATAGAAGCAGCAACCAACGCTCGGACCTTAACAAAAATTTAAACAGAAAACCATGTTCAGAGAATCCTGACAATTGATATAAAAAGAAAAAATATTCAAATTAAAACAGTTCCAGCTTGATTTTTTTTTTGAGGTGGGTGATAAGATGCACTTTTCATCCTCTCTCTTATTTCAAATGAAATGACTAATGAATTATGAATGGTACTATTGCAGACCCCAAATCATATGAGTTCCACAATAAAATAGTACCAGGATTGAACCAGATAAGGCCACATCCAGAATAACAGACCAGTCTTCCAATAAAGACTTCACGGAAATTGGCACCAGTAACCAGGATGCTTCTACTGTAAGATATGAACTATAAAATTTAAAAGTAATTAAGAACTTTCATCAAGATTTGACAAGCTTTTAATAATCAACTAAACCTAATTTTTAAAATGAACTTTTATCTGACTTTTAAGATTTCAAAATCAATTAATTATGTTTAATTTTATATATCTGAGTTTGATAATTTAATCATTTCCATTTTTTTATTAATATTTATTGACTAAATTATATAAATGTTAAATTTAAGTTGGACATGAATGGCTGCATATATTTGTATAGTTATATTAATTAATTAAGAGAGGATTAATCTTAGGTTATTTGTTTCATAGTTAAATTGGGTTAATCGATTGGATATATTGGTGTAATTAGTAAATGTAACATGAGATCCACTACATGCAGGATCATATTATATGCTGCACTTGGGCAAAATAAGTCCCATTTCTCACCGACCATCGGAACCAGATGGTATTCCCTGCTCCTTGGATCATCCCTTTAGCCTATGGAATGGGATAGTAAGATGTAAAATGCAGTCCCTTCCTATGGAGTTTTTTTTATTGTTCTTCTTGCCAGACAGGTGTACCATTCCTTTACTGGATGAGAGTCAATGTCTTCTATAACTATGCTGTTCAGGTGTGCATTCCGGCCAGTATGATATTGTGTCATCATATTCATGCTGCATTGAATACATTGATATATCAGATAGATTGGCATTGGTTTGAATTTGAACTTTTGGCCTAAGGTTAAATAAGGCATAAAATATTTTCTTTTCAAATGCAATCTATGTAGTTTATTCATACTCGACACTGTAATAAAATATTATTAAATTCATCTGTGTGGATTGTTTAAAATAAAAACTTAAATTTAAAAATTAATAACCAATCTAAAATAATAAATTATATTCCTCAATTTTATTTATATGTGCATTAATAAATGTTTGTGTGTTAATTACTGGCAGTGGCTTATTTCGTTTTTTTTTAAATATTAATATATTTCTTTTAAGTAAGTTTTATATTAAATCTCTGTGTCTCCATGAGCTAGTGGCATGGGCTGACAGTCGGAATAAAATATATATGTAAAAGTAAGATTTTAACAGTGCGTATCTGCCTGCTCTATAAATTTTCCAGGTTCAAATAGCCTGGTGGCACCCTTGTATGGCAGATACGGTAAGACAACTAACCTCCAATACAACCCAACCATATAATATATATATGGCTGCAGAAAAAAGTTACTGTTAACTGAAAGAAGATCCTTTGATTTTTCTTGGAGGTGTTAAAGGAAATAGATATGGCAATTTCCTAATGGCCTTTCCAAATCTTTGAGTTGTTGCTGTTATTTATTACTGTTATTATTCATATAGTATACAAACATGGAAGGACTGCTCACAAACATGCATTAAACAGTATGGTGAGTTTTGGGGGCTCTATATTTCTGAGTTTAAGATCAAAAAACATGATGATCTTTTTTTTTCAGTTGCCTTATAGCTCTTAACTGAAATATCAGTTGAGATTTTTTGACAGCAGAATGAATGAATGAATATATCTGTGAATGTTTTTTTTATTAGATATTTACAATCATGATAAACATATACAAATATTGGATCTTTATTTCCAGGAGGCTGTTAAGTCTTCAGCCAAAATAGCAGTTGGTGGCAAATGTGGAGGGTGTTAGGTATCTTTTGATCAAGTTAAACTGTTCATTAGGTACTTACAACTGCAGATCACTTTTTAGTGAAAGAAGATTGCAAGAATTGGAAAAATAATTATCTAATATTAAATGAAAATATAAATAAGCTTGATTAATATTTAAGATGACTGTGTTAATGATGTTTCATTCCTTTAAAGTGTCAATGACTGTTTATCTTGTAAACAACAAAATACATTTTTTGTTTACTAATAACTTAACATTGATAAAAGATAGTGGGCATTATTTACAAGTTTGTTAAAAGGACTCTTTAAGTCTAATCTGTAAATTATTGTTAGCCATGTACCCTAGAGTTTATATCTTTAAAATAATATATAATCATAAATTTCATAACTTGCTTTTAAGCTTGCATTTAAATGTTCACTAGAGTGAGCTTACCAATAGCTCTAATCAAGCTTTATTTTATAAGTGCCAAAAGAGAAAAAATTCAAAATCTCTATTGGAAAGTTCCTATCTCCAGTCCAATTGGTTTCGAGCTTGGGATCATGTCAATGGAGCACTGGGACTCTGAAAACTAGATCTAAAATGCTAACTCAAAAGTCAGCACCTATAAAACATGTTGCTATCAATTTGAAAACCTGAACTTTTCAGACACATAAATGTCCTCACATACAACCTTACAAACCAGATAGCTTTTGGTCTGAGTTCCACTCAGTTTCACCATATAGTAATAGCCTCTGCAATATAGCATCACAAAAGCCATCAAAGATACACTTATAATAATTAATAAAAAAAGTCATAAATTTTGTAACTTCCTTTTAAGCTTGCAATTAAATGTTCACTAGAGGCAGCTTACCAATACCTGTAATCAGGCTTTATTTTATAAGTGTCAAAAGAGAAAGTTCTGGCTTTCAAATTGATAGTAACATGTTTTATAAGTGTTGACTTTTGAGGTAGCATTTTAGACCCAGTGCTCCACTGAGATGAGCCACAAGCTTGACACCAATTAGGCTGGAGATAGGAACTTTCTGATAGAGATTTTAAATACTTTCTCATTTGTCACTTATAAAATAAAGCTTGATTAGGGCTATTGGTAAGCTCCCTCTAGTGAATATTTAAATGCAAGCCTAAAAGCAAGTTACGAAATTTATGACTTGTTTTAGTAATTATTATAAGTGTACTTTTGATGGCTTTTGCAATGCTGTATTGCAGAGGCTATTACTATATGGTGAACCTGAGCTGAATTCAGACCCATATAGATATCTGGTTTGAAAGGCTGGATTTGAGGACATTTACATGTCTGAAAAGTTCAGGCTTTCAAATTGATAGTAATGTGTTTTATAAGTGCTGACTTTTGAGTTAGCATTTTAGATCTAGTATCTAGAAACCCAGTGTTTCACTGAGGTGGGCCACATGCTTGAAACCAATTGGTCTGGAGATAGTGACTTTTCAATAGAGATTTTAAATTGTTTCTCTTTCAGCACTTATAAAATAAGGTTTGCTTAGAGCTATTGGTAAACTCCCTGTAGTGAACATATATAATGTACATTCAAAAAAGAATTTGTGAAATTTAAATCTGTGCTAAGATAAATGTGAAAATTTGGCAGTTAAGAGTAAGCTTAAAATTTGCTGTCTGAAATCTCACAATCATTCTTACTAGCCATTCAATTACAAATCACTATATCATTAAATAAAAACCTAGTTATTTTTAATTATAAAATAGAACAAATATAACCTTAAATATCATTGCTAATTGTTTCACTAGCGAGCGTATAATGCCTTTTTGGTGACTGTTAGCAAGAACTTTGTTTTTAATGGTTTATTTAAAGATATGTGTATTTATTTGATCATTAATAAATTGGTGTTACACAACAATGTTATTTTTTCTAATGACATTAAGTGGTATTAATTGAGTAGGTCAATTCTTGATTTTAGCATATTAATAAAATGATATAAAGTTTAAGTATATTGTTTGAGTCCTCAAAAAATATGTTAATTTACAAATCCTTTTAAGCAGCTTTAGGTGATCATTTTCTGTAGTAATAATTTATCAAAAATTGATTTATTCTAATCAAAATTAAGTGTTGAAAGCTATTATCTTTGCTCAGATGATTCTTACATATCTCAACATGCCTTTTTTGGACCTTATGCTATCAATATTTGTATCTTGTGGATATAAATATGAAAAGTTTAGTGTAGCATTCTAAACAATAATGACTGAAGGGTTTCCAACTTGCTTTTGCAGCATTATAAGAAAAAGTAGGTTTATGGATTTTTTAAAAAACTAACTACAAATATTCATGGAAAATCTTTTTTAAACTTGATATAAAAATTTTGTATTTGTTAATAAATTATATTTTTTTCAAAAATTCAAACTCCAAAGACAGAAATAGAAGTTTTTTCAGTGAATGTAATGTAACATGACTTGTTTTGTTTTGTTTTTTTTGCAGTCGATTGTTCACCAATAAATCAAAACAGGAATGTTAATTATTAAAATATATTTAAATACATTTTACTTTTCATTTTCTAACATAAGCTTTGTAATTATTAAGACTATCAATTCTTTGTGTTTTTTTATTACCAAGCTCAGAGCATATCATAAGAATTTTTCTGCTCTTGAAACTTCATGTCCTTTAATAAATTCCATAAATTTCTTTTTGCAACATCCAACTACTGAGTACTTTTTTTTCCAAAATCACACTTTCAAATTTATGTTTTTTTTCAAATTTCATTTTGTCATTACGCATCCAGGTCAATCATTTATTCTTCTTTCTTTTAGGTTTCTAAAAATCCTATCATAGTCTTGTTGTGCACCTTGTTGTTCCATCTATTATCACATATATTAACTATATTATATTGCCTTATATCATATAATCAAAATATATTATTATATTTATATTTTTTTTTTTTAAATTATTACCTACCATATTACTTTTTTATATTAATTCTCCTAATTATCATCAAGAGGTTTAATTAAGATCTTGATATTATGTTTCTACTTGTGCATATAAAAAAAATCATTAGTCTATTTTGCAACTATTTTTATTTTAAGTAATTCAGTAATATTTTTTTCATAATTCTATTATTCTAATTTTCTGAAATAATTTAGACTATTCTTTACATTCTTTGCAAATGAAATTTTAGCCTCACTTTATGATTTTTGCTATTATTCATATATTTTCCCTCAATACTTTACTGCTAAGTTCTCCTTTGGGTATTTTTCTTTAAGTTTCATTACTTTTCTATCAAACACTTTTCATTTTAACACACATTAAATATCTAAATCTTCTGTAAAATTCAATATATTTTAATACCTATTATGAAAAAACAAAGTGCATCTTTTAATTCTACTTTCTTTGTTTTTCTTAAATATTTTTTCTTTTCATTTATTACCATATTAAATATAAGTAATTTGACTGACATCAGTAATTACTTTTTCTAATTCCATCTTTTCATCCATGCATCACTCAAAATTTATATAAAATGTATACTCTAAAACAAACAAAGAAAAAAAAACTTAAGTAAATAATAAAATATATGCTTTAATTATTTTTTATGATATAAAAAAATGTTGAAAACTATATATATACAAAAAAATATTATTTTATATGACAATATAAATAATTTGATGACTTTTAAAATAGCAAAAGACAAAATTTATCCCGCGGTGCATAAGTTTTCTATAAACTATTTAGACTAAAATTGTATAAACTTCACATAAATATAACATATTTTTTTAAAAGCCTCCTTAAAATAGCATAGATTAATTTGTGTCTGTTTATGCAGGAGTATTTAGTAAGAAATACTTTATGTGGCTTGAGTAAAATTAAATGACTATTGAAATTAAAATGTCATATCTCACTTAATGTAAACAAAGCATTATATAGAAAAGTAATTATTATCTTAAAACCATTAATCAGAATTATACTTAGTAACAACTGCTATTAATTAAACCAGTATGACTACTACAATTCCAGAAAAAAGATATAACGAGTTAAATTTCACAGTGTTGTTTAGTAATCGTGGTCAATGTCAGACTCAGATCAATTCCAATTTTGGCATTTCTGGCTGGTGAATTTTTTATAAATATCTGTTCTTTAAAAAACTAATTTTATTAAAAGGACTTTAACTTTTCTATTTGTATATTTCAATTGCATTTTATAAGCAAATGAATTATCTCATTTAAAAAAAGATATTGTTTAACGTTTATCTAAGATAGTCTTTAGAATTTTTCCCCCCTTTTTTTTTTTTTTTTTTTTTTTCACCTTTTGCAAGATAACTACTATAGCATTTTTTCTGGTAAGACGAAGAATATATATTCAATATTTTGATTTCTAATATCATTGCATTTCTTAGAATCTTGCAGAAACACCACTAAAATAAATTTTTCTAAAGTTTTCATGTTATATCAATAAATATCTATAATTAACATTTTGTACAATAAATTTAAAAAATAATAACTTTATATACAACTAGCATTAAACATAATTTATATTTAATAATGAAATATGATCTGCCCGTAAGTAGAATATTCAAAGATATTGAAAGCAAAATAAGTTTATTCAATAAAATCATATTTATGCATGGAGTAGAAAACAAAATATATTTATTACATACAGACATTTGATATACAAAGACAGTTTTAGTTGCAAACAGTTATCTCAGAAGATAATTAACAAGACCAGATTAATACTATTAGATTTAACTTTATTCATAGTAAATGTTACAGGATAATTTATATTCATGTAAACAAATTTTCAAGGAAAACAAATTTAAATTATTTTTAGTTACATTGTATTATTTTTTTACTTCCAACTGAAATTTTTAAATGCTTTTTAAAAATTTCAACTTTATTCACAACTGACTAAGTACATTAACGTATAAGTAATAATTCACATGTTATTATGAAAAACAGTATTTTAAAATATTTTTCTCTCTTCTTTAAGTGTGGGAGGGCTGAACAAGTAAGAACTGAATGAGTAATGATGTTCAAACAAACTAGGCTATATTGTCAAAGATAGTCTTAGGTTATTTTCCAATATTTTTAACCGAATGATCTATTTAATTAAAATGCCACATTAAATTCAGTATTCACAATTTTAAAAGTCATTGGTTAAATTATTATGGTAGCTACCACTGCCTATCCCATCAACACCTGAAGAAGAAAGAAAAATAGTATCACTCAAAAAATAATGTTATGCTATATTGTATGTAAAGTGGGAATAAAAATTTTAATCCCTAAAAATATTTAATACATTCATGTAAATGATGACAATAGTCCAACATAACAATAAGACAAATATAATGACATCATCACAAATCTTCAGAAATAATTAAATTACTATTTGTCATTATTAATTTTTATTTTTCTGTTTAGAAGATTTTGTTAATTGAAAATATTTCAAGAAGATGAAAAACGGTATTAAATCCTATTAATGCAATTTCTTGCAAACTGTTTGTTCTTAAGGAACATCATGCTCAATATTCTGAGATTGTGGTTCTACTAGCAAATCACTTATGATATTTAAGGTTTCATATTGTTTGAATGAATCCAGAAAAAATACAAATAATCTTTGCTATACTATTTTGGAGCTTTTTTTATTATTTAATAGATGTAGAAATAGGATTGTCTATCATACATGCACGCACAAAGCTGAATTTTTTAAAATTCTTTATATATTAAAATAATACAAAGTAATACAAAATAAATATGTATACATGTGGCTGAGCACTTTCAAGAGATGTAGCCCTTATAATTGTAGCCATATTGTAACTAATGAAACTAGTCAATTGCAGTTCAAATTTATGCAAATGACTTTATGTATTCCATTTCTTCTATATATTGTACCACGTGTCTTTTCTTTGATGGTATGATTGTCTTCAGCAATAAAGTAAGCCTCTTTCACTTTTCTTTTTAAGTCATATCTTTTTCTGCAAACAACCACATGTTCATTTGGCTCACAATCATTCCCTGATGAGCTGCAATGCTGGGTGAAAAGTGAGTTACACCTTGGGTCTGTTAATGCTTTGTTATAAGAATATACATGTTAAGACAGTTGCATAAACAAAGAGGCTTTGGTCTCACCAAAGTATAAGGCATGATAAATTGCTACAGGGCAGGAAATATTGTATACTACCTGAGGTGTTTGTGAGGGTAGTAAACTTTCTTTGGCATTATTGATTAATTTGTTGGAATTGGGGGAGGGGTGTGTGAAAGAACAGGTGATGTTTTTTACTAAAAATAGTACAGTTTTTTGTGCACACTTGGAAAGTATGGGAATAATAGCCTAGATGATAAAATTAATTTTATGTATTTTATTTTATCATTTATTTTATTAATCTACACTTTATTATTGGATACTTTATTGTTGTGATAAATGATATAGATTATTGACTGTGGAATGCTTAAAACTATTCATATCTTGTAAAATGTTGTAAAATATATGTCAATGCAATCTATAAATACTTACTCTATGTTCATTTTAAAAAGTTTTTATTTGGTTATTATGAAAATATAAACCCTGAAATCATAATTCAGTTTTTGTTTCAGCAAAACATTTGATTTTTTTTAGAGTTGGGGAGGTGCAATTTGTAATATCTTAACTATGTATATTATTCTGTAAGATGATTTTGAATTATTCTATCAAAATAAATCTGAATTAAAATGGGAACTGAATAGATTACTTTTCATCACAACAATGAATATTGTATAGTACACTGGTAAGTTTTATATTATCTATTTTCAATGTTGATCTAAGACTGGGAGTATAAAATACTAGTTCATTACATATATAAATACTGCTTTCTTTCTATAATATAATTTGTGTCTTGTGTATTATTATTGTCAACATTTTTTTCAATGTTGATCTAAGACTGGGAGTATAAAATACTAGTTCATTACATATAGAAATACTGCTTTTTTTCTATAATATAATTTGTGTCTTATGTATTATTATTGTCAACATTTTACTTGTAAATATAAAATTTCCATAATGAATTCTAACACCTTTAAAGTTGGTAAAACTTATATCTTTACAATATTTCACTTCCCGAAATTTGAAAGAAAGTTATTTTGTCTTAATTTGTGACAATAAAAAACATAATTGCTATATGGTCCTTACATACTGTTTTGTCTATTGGTCACAAATATTCAAGATGTGACTTAAATAATTTTGACTATTTATGAAATCAATGCAAGTTTCTTTTAAAGACTTTGTAGTCATTTCTTATGTATAACTATTTATTATCTTTCAAGCATTTTAAATGATTTTTAAAAAATCTAAAAACTGAAGTGAGACTAGAAATTAACATAAAACAGGAAGTTATAAAACATATTTCTATGTTTAAATATTTGAAAACTGCTAGATGGTGCCAATTGGGAACACACTGTTAGCAGTTGGATCCCTAAAAATAGTTGATTAAAGTGACACTTGCAATTGAAGGTAAGAACTCTATCTTTAATTTTTAAGTGTAGATGAAGAAAAAAATTTTAAGTTGTCTGACACTAATGAAGAAGTTTCCAACATCGTTGTGAAAATGAAAATGGGGGTTGCCTCAAAGAATAAAAAGTTGATGAAACTGCTTTCAGAAAAAAAGAAAGTAGAGCAACAAGAAATTATTCAGAAAAATTAAACCATTTTATATTCAAAGTTAATGTGCAAGAGGAATAAAATAGTGTCATAAATGTTATAGAAGGCCCTGAAACATTAGAAGTAAAGGAAAACACTAAACCCCTAATGGACTACAGAACATAAAAATGAAGGGAAAAACTTGGAAATGGAAAACATAAAGAAATCTAATAGTATAAACTAATAGCAACAATCAGCAACTAGGAAAAGAATGAACTTTTTATTACAAAACCTAAGTTATGCAAATGTGTTAAAGTCTAATGAAAATAGGGATATAGCAATAAATAACATTACACAAGAAACCTACAATGATATATTTGACCTAATGGAGGAAGGAGATAAGGACCTCGTGGCTTTACAAGAAGAAGAGGAAAAATATAATAAAATAGGACAAAAGATTGACCTAGAGAGCTTTAACAGGATAAATGATAAATTTAATGCATTGATCCCAGCTCAGTTATACAGATCCTTCCAGAATTAGCGCCATGAAAAATTATTGATTTTAGCAATGACAAATGAGCAATGTCAGTTATTCAAGTTCCCAAAAAAGATTTTTATGAGATGCTGAAGATGAAGAAACTATGGTGTATGGTGTATAAGGTTCTTAATCATCCAAACAGTAGATCCCTAATCACCACAGTGTTTTTTTTTTTTTGTAAGAAAAGAACACACCTGGTCAGAGATTGTCCGGCAAGAATTTTCAATAAATGTAAAGAGAGAAAGAATAAATTTTATCAATGTAATACTCAAGAAATGAAAACAGATAGCTCGGTTGAACTGATAGAAATAAAAAGAGTGGGAAAAGAAATGAATGAGTGTTGACTAACAGAAAAATGAAATTAAAAATTGGAAAAGAAATGTGAAAGGATCAAACTATAGAACATGATACAAAAGATAGAATGGTGAAAATGAAGGATCCCATGACCAATTTGCAAGGCATGTCTTCAAGCATCATGATAATAAGATCTATCAAAAGGAAACCTAAGAAAAAAGCAAAACTGATCTAGGGAAACAAGATGGCTGGACCTTGTATGCAAGCCAAGAAGATGACCATCTTGGTTTATCTGGTTCTGAAATCTCAGATGAGCAGAAGATAAAAGAGAAAAAAGGAAGACAATGGAAGGAAGAAATGTAAAAAGATGAGCATAATTAACAATAACCAAGACCACCAAATACAAGGACAAGATATTGTCAAAGATTTGAAACAAATAAACTTAACCCCCCTTCATTTTGGGAGACTCACCCCAACATGTACAGAGTGTAACATGGAAAGAGCCTGTCATTCAGAGAGGTGGAAAATGGTCTAATTCTCTAAGGTTGATCCTATATGCCAAATTTGCAAAAGGGAAGAAGAGACCATATGGCACATACTTTACATATGTCAAGGACTGAGTAACCATAGAAAAGTAATAAATGCTTATATGAAAACAAATAAACTTATCATTACATTCCTCAAGGACTGCATTAAAAAGGGAATATATCCACTTATAAGAATCTCAACATTCCTGGCTTTCTCCATTTGAAAAACTAGATATAAACCAATTCTTAGACAATCACAAAATAACACTAAACAACTACTAATAAACTTTATTAAGGAAATCAAAAAAGAGGGACAAATCAATAGTGCCAATGGAAATATTTAAGGCCACGTGGGAATTATTTGATTTTCCAGATGCCAGTTAACCTGTTTTGGAATCTCATCTTGGATTGATGAAAGATATAGATATATGAACTAATAATATGGATATCAGATCTACATTGTAAACATTTATAACCACTGAGTAAAATGTAAAACCTTGGAATAATAAAAGTAATCTTTATATATATATATATATATATATGAAAACTTTATGTAAAAGAAGATCAGCAGAGAGATTATCTTTTTTAAAAGATTATCTTTTTATTAAACATTATTGTCCTTAAACATATTGTTTAAGATTGCTTTCCCATGTTCAGTAACAATACTCTTATTTTATTCTCTTTTTTCTTATCATTTTTTTTAATAAATAATGTTTTTTTAGTTCTTTCCAATTAAATCTATTTATTCTTCTTCAAATACTGGTTGATCTATTTTATAATTTTTTGCCACATACTCTAAATTTTAATAACAGTTGTACAACTAACCATGATAAAAAAAGATAAGAAAATTACAATGAGGACAATGGCTTTTAATAAGGTTATCATATTATTTTATGGTTTATTGTTCTGAGTGTCACAGTATTTGAAGCAGACAGAAATAAATATTAAAAACTTTTAGGATATGGATTTGGAAAAAATAAAATAGGTAAGTTGAAAAGAAAAGATTAGCAGTGTAAAAGAATTAAAATATTGATAAAATAAAGATGAGAAGAAAACTAGATTCAACATCAACTTTAAGGCAAATGGGTATTGATTATGGTAATCATACTGAGAATGAAAAAAGAGTAGAATATATCAGTGACAGTTTCTGGTTAAAGGATATGAGCTATATTATCTAATAAAAGTTGTAGATTTGAAAATCAAATGTCTAATTATTATGGGGAAAATGTGAAGTACTATTCACTTGTTTAATCATCACCCATAAGAAAATATGTTTTTAAAGTATATAGAAAATAAAATTTGTGAGTAAAGGCCTACAAATGTAAAGAGATGATAATATAGTTATTCACAAAAAATAAGGATGACATTCAAATGAGTATAATTTACAAGGTAAAGATTCACTGGCAACTGGATTTAAAAAATAATAATAAAACCTTATAACTTTAACATTGGCCTGCCTAGTTTAGTGCGCAGTGGACATGAGAACCATGAATCATGGCTTAGCTTTGCCAGTTCTAGTGCTCAAAAAATTTTACAAGCTCCTGAATGATAAACCATTAGATTATTTATCTTATTTTCAATTCTTAATGAGTATAGGTTACATGATAAACTATTCTTTCCTACTTGGATTTAAAAATCTAATAAATCTTCTAATTCTATAATAATGCATTTCGTGCACTGATGTCGTTTTTCATAACTATCAAGGATATTTGTATAGTTATTAAAAATGTATCTAATTAATGTTTTGTACAATATTTTTCCATTTTTTAAATAGATGAAATATATTAAAATGTTTCATTTTTTGAAGATATTACAATCACTAGCCCAATTCAAACTTGTTTTATTATTTCTAGTAGCTTCTCCTTTGTGATCTTACATTTATAGATGAAATAAAATACTTAAGAAATAACAATTCATAAATCTGTTTTGTATTAACGGATTTTGTTTTTTTAATCATTAATATTAGAAGCAATATATTTACAATAATAATAATGTTATTAAAACAGGCAAAACTCTCCATACAGATCGTGTGAAAGGATCGTGTGATATTTGGTGATTTAATAATAATAAGTCGTAAAGTGTTTTGAATACATTATTGCTCTGTTGTTAATTATTTATTTTTTTGATTATTCAAATCTTGACTACAACTTTGTTGTCTTATCTTGTTTGACAATTTTGTTTTTAAAAATATCTTTTTTGCTGTATGTTATACATAGACAAATATTTTTCATGGCATAATTCACTTTCTAAATAGTGAATATTCATAAGCGCTGATTAAGATTTGCTTTTTTTAACTGAGAAAAAGATTATCTTTGAATTCACCATAAATTTAAAGAACTCATTTTTTTCAAATGATAAATATATTATTTAAACATGATTACAATATGCCATCAATTTTTCATCTCTGATATTAATGAAAATCATTGATTTTACCAATATTCATTCATAATAGAATGATTTGCTGATATTGTATAAGTCTATGATAAGTTATTTACAAACACAAAACGAATATCCATTATATTTTTTACATTTGTTAGTATTGATTTTTGCTTCTATATCTCTAGTTTAATAACTGAAATAATTATTTGTTTATATCTTTTAATGTGCAGTGTGCAGGAAAATTGTTAAACTTAAGATAGTAAATATATCATATATTGGTTTATCATTGATAGGGTTTTAGTCTGTCTTCCAGGCTGTTTGATCCTTAATGTCATATCAGGTAATATATTCTATATATTAAATCTTATATGTATACTTTTTGATATTTTGATGGTGATGAACAATTATTTGCCTTTGAGGGTGATTCTTTTAATCCTGTTTTAATCAGTCATCTCTAAATCAGTATGGTAAAACTCCATTGTATTTAATGGGCACTTCTTCATTAAATCGTGCAGAACAGAAATATCAATGATTTGTGATTAATAAAATCCAAATAATTAATTTTAGTAATTATGCCAAAGCTAATATTATTAGATATATAATTGCTAATTATGAGGCAGAGGACAAAAGAAAAAATGATAACATTAAAATTTTCCTCACCTGGAAATTAACTGATTTTATAAATAATTTTTTTTCTGTTGATCTATATAAGAATGCTTCACTTTTTACCCATTCTAATTCTTTTATATATGCAATCGTAGATAAGTCAACAAAGATGGCAGTGCAAAGTGACTCAAGTACTTATTTCGAATAATTAGATTTTATCAGAAAGAAGAATTTTTGCTGATATACTTTTATTGAGTGAACATCTTATGACTGAAATCAGAAAATATATTATTGCTCGTTTAATACCAGATGTATCCAGATATACAAGCAAAATGACTTTAATTCAAAACTTTTGAGTGTTTGGGACTTTCAATTCATTCGTTTTCATAATATAATAAGAATAAAAATAATTATTTGACAAATACAGTGTAAAGGGGCATTCTAGCTAAAAGTAATCTATAACTTAAAAACTCATTTTGAAATAGATTTCCCCTGGCAATGCCTGCAAAGTATCCAAAGCAAAAAGCTAAGGTCATAGCAAATGACATGTTATTATATTTATTTTCTTAGTCAGTGCATTTGACTAATTAATATTAATTTGGGGAGTTTTATTTTCTAAGAATATCTAAGGTAATTATTTACAAACACTATTATAAGCCTAGATCATTGTCTCTGAGTGATTTATAATCAGAAAAAAATCAAGAAATGCTCGTCCAACTTTTGACTATAAGAGAGACAAATGCTAACCATTAATTATGACATGATCTATAAAAGAGATACTACATAATATCAAAAACCTACTTAAATATAATCATTAATCACCATAAGAATATTATGTCTTGAATAAAATATACTTTTTTCAAGCAATCTGGAGACAACTTAAAGTTCATATATTGCAATTGCGATTTAATTTTAAAATACAGAGAGTAATTCTAGATAAATATAACATTTTATCCTGTATTGACTGTAAGATTCCACTTGGCAAATCAGACATTCACAAGACATTGTTAGACCAAACTGTGAAAGACAACCAAGTGCTTGAATGAAATAAATTTTGACACTAAGCTAGTAGATTGGAACCATGCAGTGATTTTAAGCCTTACAAGTTTATATAATGTTTATAAAATAAAAAATTGTCTTTTGAAGTACTTTCAACCCACCAGAAAATTAGTGAAATATAAGACTTTGTTCATCAGGCTTGTCAAAGTCTGTCTGGTAATTATGTGTGTGGATTTTCAATTTTGTTTTATTTTCCAGCTAAAATTAATAAAATTACTAATTTAGTAACCTATATTGAATAACTATTTGTAATGGTTATTGTCTAATTGGTTGAAAGAAAATGCTAAAAATTTAATTAGATTAAATTGTCGAACTAAGAGTGTAAACATGGAAGGCAGATGTGCTATTAGTTCTCCATGTATGTTTACTAAAATGTTTGACGATATATATATATATATATATATATATATATATATATATATATCACATGGGCTAGCAAAAATATAATGTAATTTAAGGTAGGGAAAGTAATTAACGAAATAAAACAAAACATAAGAATTAATGGCATGATATTCCAAGATACACACACACACACACACACATATATATATATATATATCAATAGTGATCAGAGGTACCTACTAAGAAAAAAATGAATTGTGATATAACTTAACGTATAATTCGGTTGAAAAGTTTTTAGGATGTTAGTTGGAGTGTACCAATCATTAATTTTTTTATGTATATCTAATAGTGGGAGAGGAAAATGGATTGTATGAGGAGTTGTTGGTATAAAAGCTAGACTAGTGTGAATAAGTATTGTTTATCTATAAGGCCATAATGAGTGCTTATTCATTAATTTTATAATTTATTCTTTATTTCCATTCTAAGATCTAATCTGTATATGTGGGTGCATGTCCATTCACATCATCTCACACTTCACACCTCATTCATATTTCTACTTATCACTCAGAATATCCATCTTGCAATAACATTATTTATTTTACCATAAATATTGCTAATAGCTCAGTCATTAATAGACCTCTGGATTAATGGCAGACACACACATACTATCAGTTAATATGATTTTTTTTATTAATTATTTATTGCATAAAATCTTTCATTTAAAAATGTAAAAATTATTTACTTTATTTATTATTAGTTACTATTTGTAATTTAATTTTTTTTCTTTCAATTTTCTATTCCTAACATTTTTTTTACAAGTAATAAATTCTTGCATATTGTTGGTCTCATTATAAAAAAAAAAAAAAAAGAGGCATGGCTAAGTAGACAGAAGACTTCAGAAAAGTTTTAGAGAAGGTGAATTTTTTTTTCTAAAAAAAAGAAATATAATAAAACAAGTGAACTTAAGATTTTCATTGAATTCTCTCTCATACTACTCAAGCATAAATGCCAACATGTAATTGTGAAGGATACAGGATAGAATTGTCCAACATGGAAAGCTAAACGTTTAAAGGTACATCAGTTCCAACTTTTATCGACTAACAATTTGAATTTGCTTTTATTCATAATGCATGGATATTATATAGAAAAATTGCTAATACAATTTTGCTATAACTCATTTGTAATAAATAGTGTGACACTGGAATTACGTAAATTAACAATAATGATAATAATTGGAAAAATTATGCTGAGCTGTATAATGAAATATCTTATTGACTCTCATTTAATAAGTTTTCTATTTTTTATTGTGTAAAATAAGGCTAAAAAGGAGAAATTATTCATTCTAATACTTTACATTATTGGAATAATTATGTATACTAAATTATCTTACCATTCACACCTATATATGAGTGATAGAATGTGTGACTTAAAGATATTTGATAATTATTTATCAGAAATGAGCATAAGCATGGATGACCAAATAACCCTGGTCTTAATCATCTTAAATTTATTAAATGTTGAAAATTTTAGATAAAACATAAGTTGAAATAGCATGAATCATCAACATTTATTTGGATGATCTTGCTGAGCTGTGTAAAGTTTATAAAAAAAATTGATTCAAATATGTGCAAAAACAGTTTATAATGTCTATTAAAAAGCTCTAAAAACATTGGAGGTTATTGCTGTTTTTCCAAATTCATGTTTATCCTGCAGAAGAAATGTTTGTATGTTTTAATGTTTGTTTATTCGTCATATCATGAGCTATGCATACATTTTGCTTTTAAAGTTCAAGTATAAACTAAAAATAATAAGGGAACTTTTATTTTAATGACAGAAGGTTTGATATGCATTTCTTCCATTGCATATGATATACATATAGATATATTTATTTATTTCTTTTATGTTTAATTTGATATTAATTTGGTTTATTATTATTATTATTATTATTATTATTATTATTATTATTATTATTATTATTATGTATTTATATGCCTATCTCCTCTAAAATGTCTCGGAGATTTTGGTATGAGTTATACCAAAATGGTAATATTTTATTTTGTTGTATTATGTAAAGTATTATGTATTCCCGTGCTCATATTATTGGTGCAAATTTTCATGCTTTATCATTATTCATTAGTTGGTAATAATAAATAGATATATGAAAATATTTATGTCAGTATTGCCGAATGGTTAGGCTTACTTGATAGTATTTACTGAAATTGTTCATAATCTTTCATAGATATTAGATTCATTTATAATTTAATTAATGCTAATATAACATTCTCTTGTCTGATGTAATTTCGAAAATATTTTATACATGATCATATATTCATTTCTGTGTTCCTATCATAAGCTATTTTATAAGAATTAGATTTATGCTTGTTTGTTTTTCTATCAGTTGCGGCTTGTGCTATAGCTATAGATTGTGAAAATTTAAGAGTTTGTCTGTTATGGATTTGTTCTATATGAAATGCGTTAGATGCCTTTTGAGTGGAGAGGTGATTGAAAGGATGACCATGCTATTCGGATTGAGTAATACTCAATTTACTTACTTATCTATTGAGCCATAGGTGGTAGTATATTTCCTTATTTGATAGTATATGATGTGATGATTATATTCCTTAAAGTGAAGGGATAGATGCCCCATTTATTCATGATAAGTCAGCTGAGTTCCATGCTATATGTGTCAGAAAAGTTGATAGTTACTATGTTGATGAATTAAGTTAATGTTTGGAGTCTTGTTAACCCCTACGCACATGTATGTAAATATTTATTTGATATTATTTTACCCTCCCTCTTCATTCCACGTCATGCAGTATATGTTAATTATTTCAGATAAAGATTTTAGTGATTTCTGTAATATACTTGAAGTTGGATTAATAATTTAAAGATTAGCTCATAGTACCATCAGTATTGTGAAATGTATTCATTCCGCAAGTAAACTGATAGAAAATGTAATCAATAAATGTGTTGTGATTGTAAATTTATAAATGTGCACACATTCGGAGATATGATAAACTTAAAGATATGAAGGTAGAGATCATCACGCTGAAATTCTAAGTAGCTTGTCAAATCATATCACCCATATTATCATTATTTTATTTATTATTATTACTGGCAATTCATCCTCCCATATGAAAGTAATATTAGATTACAAAATTTTACTTTATTTAATGCTAATTTTAATAAAATGATCACTTAATTTCATATAGTAAATATAGATTTATACGCATACGGAAATAATTTCAATGATATTGATTGATTATTTGATACTGTTTTCTTAGTTCATTGAGATCACAGAATGGGAATAGATGATATAAACATTGATATGTGAATATATAATTATTTTCTATTGCTAATAATTTAAGAGATAGAGTTATAAACATTATTGAAATAACAGATAAGAGGAAGAGCCTCTAAATATTAAGTGCATAGGATTTATGTAATTTAAATGTTTAGTCAAGTTTGTAGTTAATGTGAAATTAATGCTAATCATCATCGATGTATTTGTAAAAGAATGTGTCTTGTAATAAATGTTTGTTGAAGTAAGATTCCCTCTGAATTATTTTATCATATACGTTCGATTGACTATTTCCACACACATATATGTTCAACATAATCTAATTGTAATACTTGTCAATTTAATAGTGTATGCAATCTATTTAGATAACACTGGATTAATTGATCCAAACATTGTATAAGCCAAGATATAGATTTTACTTTGTTTAAAATAGATGGTAATATAAGATAAAAATGCACCCGATCTCTATCATTGTCTATCCTTTATTTCATTGCAATAATTGTCAGTTTCACAGTAGTTCCTCATTACTTAATTATTATCTTATAATAGGACTGACTTATTATTCATATAATAAAACCCTGAGATTATTTCATTATTTAAATAAACATTGGTATAGCTGTGCAATGTAAATCAAATGTCTGTAGATTGATTATTGTTACAGTGATCGCCAAACATATTAGATGAGTGGCGTGATGGGTCTAGCATGTACTTGGATGGTGGCAGAATTGAACATATCATGATTCTTGACTTAGTCCATGAATTGCCATCTTTTGATAACATAAATAAGTGCTTATAGTATAACTAAATAAACATTATATAATTATTGTTCATAAAAGCTCTCTCATCCCATTTACATTCTAGATGACCACGAGACCCTATAACCCCCAACTGAGCTAAGCGGTAGATTAATGCTATAATAAGAGTCATCCATAATTAGAAATGCAACCTAAATTATAAATTTATTCTATCTTGTATAGAATTGGTACTTGGGCATTTATATGTGTATAAGGTGATATAGGGGTAGATTGTAGAGGTTACAATATATATATATATTGTAACGAACACAGACGTTCGTTACATTGTTTTTTTTTTTATTTATTAAACATGAAAGTAAATTAAAAAGTTCGCATTTAAAAATTTTCTTTTAGAATTAAAAATTGAAATTAAATATCATCTTAAACTCGTATATATTAAATCGCACAGATATAAAAAATTATTAAAATAAAACTGTATTAAAAATAGAAAAGGTATTTTAAAAACAAAAACTTAAAAAGATTTGGAGATAAAATTATATCTTTAAATTTATCTTTAAATATATCTTTGATTTGGAAAACAGGTTAATTAATCAGAAATGGAAATGATAAATTTAATTAGTCAAATGTAAACCAGCCTTGGGCATTTAAATGTAAAAACATGGGTCAGATAGGAAAACAATAGAAACAAATAGCCAATGAAAGAAATCCATTGGGAAATTGGACCTCAACAAAAAGGATCATCGCATCGATGATGTAATGTAAATGCAATCCTTCAAATGAATATAAAAGGACAAGGTTGAAAATTATTAGGGATTGGAAATTGATTATTACGATGTGACTATATGTAGTAGTACGGAGTTGGAGGTGGAGGAATTGACAGACGCACTGTCAATTCTTTCAGCTGTTAAAGAAAAGAGAAATGAACTATCGTTTCCTATATTGAGGACCAATTAAACTAAAAAACCTCCGAATGAATAAATAAAACAATGGCTAAATGGATACCAATCTTAGGACGGTGTGGGAATTCACGTTCATGGCAAACAATGGATAAAGATGAACTTTTTAAACCGTAAGAACTTTATAAATAATGAACATTAAAGTAAAATTTTCCATATTTAAATGATTGCAATATTATCCTATCTGACCAACTTAATTTATTAATAATGTTATTTGATGTATTTTTTATTTATTTATTTAAAATCATTTCCATTTATTTAATTTTGTTCTTTAAGTTTTATTATGATTTCTGTTTTCTGGTAAGTTAAATTATATAAATGTTAAACTTAAGTCGGGCGTGAATGGCTGTATAGATTTGTAAAGTTATATTAGGGAGGGTATTCTTAGGTTATTTGTTTCGTTGTTAAATTGGGTCAATGGATTGGATATATTGATGTAGTTAGTAGATGTAGTCAGAGATTCGCTACTGGCAGAATCGTTTATATATACGCCGCACTCTCCCGTTTTGCCTATGAAAGGAATTATAAGACGCAGAGCGCAGTTCCTTTCTATGGAGTTTTTTTATTTATTGTTCTTCTCATTAGATAGAAGTAATATTCCTATCTGATGAAGGTCAATATCTTCTCTTAATCTTTTTGGTGCTGCCGTATTCCGTATTACATTGAATACATCGATGTATCAGATGAATTGATGCCAGTTTGACTGCGAATTTTAGCCTAAGGTTAAATAGGGATAGAATATTTTATTTTCAACTGCAAATCTATGTAATCTATTCATGCTCGACCCTAAATAAAAATGCATTAAATTTAAGTTGTTTATAGACGCTTGCATGGATTGTTTATCGGTTAACTATATTTGCGTTTTCATATTTGATCAAAATATATAGACATTCGATAAATAATGATACCTTACGGTGAGTATCTAAAATGTATTTATTCGGATATCTTTTAAGTCATTGGTGACAATGCAAGTATCTTATAGTGAATACTACTGGGTTACTTATAAATTTCCCTCTGCAATTGCCAGTATCAATGATTTTATATTTTGATCATTTATGTTTACTTTGAAATGTTTTTAACCGTGTAATCTATGTAACCGATCTATAGCAACATATTAAAACAAGCTTTTATAATCCCATCTGTGTGAACTTAATTAAAAATGTAAAATTAGAATATAACAGTAATTAAATGTAAATTAAAGTCAAAAATCAAAGTTAAAAATAATGTTAAATGTTAAAATGTAAACTAATACTAAAATAGTTTTAAATCTTATATATATGTGCATAAATAAATGTTTGTATGTTAATTACTGGCAGTGGCTTATTTTATTTATTTTTTAATGTTGAAATCTAATTAGATAAGATATGATATTATTAAATCTCTGCTACTCCCTGAGCTAGTGACATGGGCTAACGACCGGAACAAAATATTTAAAAAAAATTTTTTTTATTTTTTTTTTGACTTACGTATCTGCCTACTTTATAAATTTTTCTAGGTTCAAATGCCTAGATGGCGCCCCGTAGTGCAGTTTACATTAAGTCACTTTCTCCGGATTGTTACAACTGGCTTTCCCAATCTGGGGCCGATCTTTAATAAACCACAAATACCCTGAGCAAATTTTGTCAAAATGAAATATTTTATCTGTTTACATAAGTCATATACTTTAAATCTTATAAAAGCTCTGCCAGTAAAAGAAATTGCGCATATATATTAAACACAAGAAAGTGAAAAAAATTTTAAAAACTAATTTTTGTAAAAAAAAAAAAAAAAGTCAAAAGGTTGCAATAAATGTGTTTTTTTTTTGTTGATATATATTATGCTTTAACGTGTATAGGTGCGCACAGCCACGTAAGTTTATGATCAAATGTGGTGCCTTACGATGAGTACCTTTGGGAATTACTTCAGTGTAACCCTATGTATGCATTTCAATCAGTCATAAATAAGTTGGTGGTATTTATAATTGTGCTGCAAATATACACGTATAAATCCATTATCTTTCAAAATATATTTACTTCAATGCAACCTTCTTAAATAAATAATTTATAAAATAACTTGCTTGTCATGCCGTGTGTAAAAATAAAATGTATAAAATAAAATAGAACTCTTGTGGGGAGGGGTGTAAACGTAAATGGTCCTTAGGTAGGCGATAGTAAACATTTTTCTTTTTGTATATAGTCTTTTTGTAAAATTATTAACCGGATGTTTTGTAAATGTCTTTGTCAATCGTGTACCATAATTACTAACCCTAAGTAAAATATTTTTTTTTGATCATTTTTTTAAGTAACTTTACTGATATGTAACGAACACAGACGTTCGTTACATTGTTGTTTTTTTATTTATTAAACATGAAAGTAAATTAAAAAGTTCGCATTTAAAAATTTTTTTTTAGAATTAAAAATTGAAATTAAATATCATCTTAAACTCGTATATATTAAATCACACAGATATAAAAAATTATTAAAATAAAACTGTATTAAAAATAGAAAAGGTATTTTAAAAACAAAACTTAAAAAGATTTGGAGATAAAATTATATCTTTAAATTTATCTTTAAATATATCTTTCATTTGGAAAACAGGTTAATTAATCAGAAATGGAAATGATAAATTTAATTAGTCAAATGTAAACCAGCCTTGGGCATTTAAATGTAAAAACATGGGTCAGATAGGAAAACAATAGAAACAAATAGCCAATGAAAGAAATCCATTGGGAAATCGAACCTCAACAAAAAAGATCTTCACATCGATGACGTAATGTAAATGCAATCCTTCAAATGAATATAAAAGGACAAGGTTGAAAATTATTAGGGATTGGAAATTGATTATTACGATGTGACTATATGTAGTAGTACGGAGTTGGAGGTGGAGGAATTGACAGACGCACTGTCAATTCTTTCAGCTGTTAAAGAAAAGAGAAATGAACTATCGTTTCCTACATTGAGGACCAATTAAACTAAAAATCCTCCGAATGAATAAATAAAACAATGGCTAAATGGATACCAATCTTAGGACAGCGTGGAAATTCATGTTCATGGCAAGCAACGGATAAAGATGAACTTTTTAAACCATAAGAACTTTATAAATAATGAACATTAAAGTAAAATTTTCCATATTTAAATGATTGCAATATTATCCTATCTGACCAACTTAATTTATTAATAATGTTATTTGATGTATTTTTTATTTATTTATTTAAAATCATTTCCATTTATTTAATTTTGTTCTTTAAGTTTTATTATGATTTCTGTTTTCCGTTAAGTTAAATTATATAAATGTTAAACTTAAGTCGGGCGTGAATGGCTGTATAGATTTGTAAAGTTATATTAGGGAGGGTAATCTTAGGTTATTTATTTCGTTGTTAAATTGGGTCAATGGATTGGATATATTGATGTAGTTAGTAGATGTAGTCGGAGATTCGCTACTGGCAGAATCATTTATATATACGCCGCACTCTCCCGTTTTGCCTATGAAAGGAATTATAAGATGCAGAGCGCAGTTCCTTTCTATGGAGTTTTTTTATTTATTGTTCTTCTCATTAGATAGAAGTAATATTCCTATCTGATGAAGGTCAATATCTTCTCTTAATCTTTTTGGTGCTGCCGTATTCCGTATTACATTGAATACATCGATGTATCAGATGAATTGATGCCAGTTTGACTGCGAATTTTAGCCTAAGGTTAAATAGGGATAGAATATTTTATTTTCAACTGCAAATCTATGTAATCTATTCATGCTCGACCCTAAATAAAAATGCATTAAATTTAAGTTGTTTATAGACGCTTGCATGGATTGTTTATCGGTTAACTATATTTGCATTTTCATATTTGATCAAAATATATAGACATTCGATAAATAATGATACCTTACGGTGAGTATCTAAAATGTATTTATTCGGATGTCTTTTAAGTCATTGGTGACAATGCAAGTATCTTATGGTGAATACTACTGGGTTACTTATAAATTTCCCTCTGCAATTGCCAGTATCAATGATTTTATATTTTGATCGTTTATGTTTACTTTGAAATGTTTTTAACCATGTAATCTATGTAACCGATCTATAGCAACATATTAAAACAAGCTTTTATAATCCCATCTGTGCGAACTTAATTAAAATGTAAAATTAGAATATAACAGTAATTAAATGTAAATTAAAGTCAAAAGTCAAAGTTAAAAATAATGTTAAATGTTAAAATGTAAACTAATACTAAAATAGTTTTAAATCTTATATATATGTGCATAAATAAATGTTTGTATGTTAATTACTGGCAGTGGCTTATTTTATTTATTTTTTAATGTTGAAATCTAATTAGATAAGATATAATATTATTAAATCTCTGCTACTCCCTGAGCTAGTGACATGGGCTAACGACCGGAACAAAATATTTAAAAAAAATTTTTTTTATTTTTTTTTTACTTACGTATCTGCCTACTTTATAAATTTTTCTAGGTTCAAATGCCTAGATGGCACCCCGTAGTGCAGTTTACGTTAAGTCGCTTTCTCCGGATTGTTACAATATATATATATATATTGTACCGGTCGAAACCCACCACCACCGCAAGTCAAATCGGATTCAAACTCAGGCGGTTCAAAACTGAATTCAAACCTAACTCAACAGCTCAGATAGCAGAAATCGACGGCACAGTGCTATGCGCCAAGAAACTAGTTCAACGGTTGGTGAGGACTAGAGACCCTTGCACTGACACGAATATCTAATAATTAATTACTTTGAATACTTTTTAAATCAAATCATATGTATGTTCGGGTTGCCAACACAGATAGCGGGTATGAACATTTAAATAATTATAAAAAGAATGATGAACTAAGAAACCAAGTATGTTAGAAAATATTTAATAATAATAATAATTTGTTTTGTTCAATAAAATATAGATTGCATTAGTTACCTCTAGTCTTTAAAAGAATTTATAAATATAATAAGAGTGGCGGTCCTTATCATATGCCAACAAGTATTACACAACATGAGATTCTATGTCTATGCCCCCAATGAGAAATATAAAGGCAGATAAAGGTATTCATTAAGAACGGAAATGATTGTTCTAATTCTATTACGGTGGAATGTGAGATTTATTTTCACATTCGGAATTCTATTCATGAAGAGCAAAACGTATTTTAAGGCATAACTTTAATCTTGATTTGAAAACTGATTTAAACTAAATATATTTGAGAATTGGTTCGACTTTAATTTAAATCACTTCATCACGAATTACGAGCACGGAGTAAGTTTTACCGGAACAAAGATGCAATGGTACTGACGAATTACAAGGCAGAGAGTAAAATTGAAAGATGATCGCTAGTCGATGATCGAAGTCCTATGGCGGCTTGCATTTGGCAAGTCTTATGCCCTTTGACTAATGAATCGGAAAGGAAGTACTTTCTTCCTCGAGAAATTTAAATAAGAGAATATGATCACCGACCAGCCTAACGGAGTGGAAGATGGCCCTACGTCAGCAACATTTGATGATGATGACTTGATAGTCATCGTTGAAAAATAGAACCCATGTAGAATGCTCTACGTGATGACTTGACCAATTAATTAAAGTCAAACGAGCTTTTATCGAACTATTTTAAAACATTTATAAACTATATTAGTTATGCCCTAATACCGTGCCCTTCCTGAATATTAATATAAAATAACAAAAGTGGAATTAAAATACATTTAACCCTTTATCGACCCTTTTTGCAATAAAAACATTTAAGGTTATATTCGAATAAATATATATTAGTAGAACAAGAAATCAATATTTTAACATTAGTTGAATACATATATGTATACTTATAACGTAGATAGGAGCTGGGGACATAGGTGAAACATTGAGCTAATAATTTATTAATAGCTAAAGGTAAGAAAAAAAAAATAGTAAACATGTAATATTTTCCTTTGACTCGATGACTAATAGAACTTATAAATTTAGCTCTAATGGACGAGAATTACTATTAGAAATTAATATTATATTATTTGCGTGAGGCAAATGGAATCAAAGGGCTCATCGAGTCGAAGATTATTGGCATATAATTTTTAAATACGACATTAATAAAGCACACTAACATATATATATTAAACGAACCGCCAGGTAAGAAAAGAAAAAGTTTAAAGACTAGAGATTTAAAGAATTACGAGATAAATTTACAGTAGCATGAATAAAAGGTGTTACAAAGATTTACATTAAAGAATAAAAGAGCTCTTAAAAAGAAGGAGTATAAAATAAAGTTCGAACTGGCCAGAAAGTTTAACGTTCATATTACCATTCCGTGCTTGTCCTTAAGTTACTCCTCCAAGTTGTTGAAACGTAGGCATCATTGGTTAACTACTGGAGTAGTATTTTAGTAGCTTTCATTATTTTAGCAGAGTGATCGATCCGTAAAACGGTTCAGCAGCTCCAGTGAAGATTCCTCGGGACTTTAGGAACCGTAGCCAGATCCCTGATGTTCTAGCCCTCTATCATGATGAAATACAATTTTTATACACACAGAGTTCACTGCACTACTCTACAACCAAAACTAGTCTTTTTTTTTACTTTTCAGGGCTATATATCTACTGTTCACTGATGCCTCCGGCTAGCGCTCATTTTATTATCAATCTGGGTTTTTTTTTTTATAATTAGTTGTTTTCAAAAACATTCCTTCGATAAGGCTTTCAAACTAATTTTTGAATTCCTTTCCTAATTAGAAAATGAATTCTTAAAGTCTGAAATGATTTTAATTAAAAATTGAATTCTTATCTTTTTTTTATTAATAAAACTTTACTGTTGTTTTTGAGAATTTGAAAGCCCTTGGAAGGAATGTAGCTTTTAATCGCAAAACTTCACAAATTATTTAAAAGTAAAAAAAACAAGTATTCCCGACGCAATGAAACTTTCGAACAATTATATATATTTAATATTTACAAACATATATACGCACAATCCAGGCAATTTAATATATGTAAATTCATGAACATTTTATCATGAATTTATTTAGAGAATTGATCCAATTTAAACTAAACTAATTAATTTTACTACGTATTTGAAACAAGTTATTTATTATGGAAATTAGCGTGGATTGAACGTATAAAGCCCCATTGCATCGGAAATTTAAGGTTAGTATTAGGGTAAATAACATGAAGCTAGGATCGAACTCAGATCCGACTGCTTCATTTCTTTTCACTTCAAAAAAAAACAATGAAAAAAAAATGACTTTACTTACGCAGGATATAGTTGCATAAGTGTATAGACTCTGGGAGAACAGCATGAGCATGAATAATATAACCTGCCCAAGCTACAAATTATACATGTCTCACTGCGATCCATTTTTTTTGAATATTCCGCTTATAATAAGTTTAAAAAAATCGGTCCGTTTATCAAGTCTCATTTTCCTATGGTCATGTCAGTTGATCATCTGTATATATATCTGTCATTACAGTTTATCTTACTGTTTCCCTGGATCAGGTGGTACATATTGTTTTAACTGTCTGGCATTGTAATGGTCATAGTCCCAGTCTTCCCTGGTTGTTGTCAAGTTCCCATAGTCTATTGCTGTCATTAATTCTATGGCCTTTTCTGCGACCGAATGCACAAACAACAATTCTTTAATATTATCTCGATGAGCGATGGGGTTCTCTCCTGGGTCATCTTTGAAAATTTGAATCTGTATCAAGGATCCAGGCATTGGCATCTGTAACTTCTTCATACTAAGTTGAGGACTCATCATCTGTCCCATTTCCACTTTTAGTTTCATTGGACTAGTGGTCTGAACATCTTTTTCTGTATCTATATCCGCTTCTTCCACTGCTTCATAACTGGACTCATCCTCACCACTGTTGTTTTCCTTGCTGTCCACAACTTCTTTTGGTGTGGCCTGATCATCTTCATTTTCTATTTTTGGGTCTTCAGAGGGATTTATTTCTTGCTGAAGCTTTACATTTTCTAGATTTGAGTTGGCTTGGATGCCATGTGCTTCCTCGATCCTTACCAGCCTTTCCATCATCATCATCAGTACCTTTCGATCTTCTCTCATTTCTCTGAGGATCGTTTGTAAAGTGTCTTTTCCCATTTTTGAAAAGAAGAAAATAATGTAATAAACAATCAATATAATGAACAACGTGAATTCACTTAGAGTACTCTCTGTATGCTTAAAGTATTTTTTTCTCTTTAGTAAATTTTAATGAGGTCTCTGACTACAGGTCCATTGTCCTAATCTTCACTAGCTGCTTCATATTATTTCCCCAATCTATGTAATCTGCCTTTTTTTTTAGTTTACCTACGTTTTCTTGGTTAGCTCTTTATTTTAACTGTTTGAGTGAGACATGTATTCAAAAATATAAAAAAACATTATTCACTTTCCCTTTGTTCAACTGTTCTGTTCTCCCATGTCTGAAAAAAAAACTATACAGTGATATACAAATATTATGTATTAGCAGATACAACAAATCATTCTGTATTGAACACACTTGGTTTTTTATTATGGCGATTGACCCACTACTGTGCTGACAATCAAATTTGCTGACAAATTTATTTATATGGGCGCCAGTGAGCAAAATGAGATCAATAGGGCATGTGACCTAACCCATTGACCCCCAAACCACATATGATAGACTTAACCTTTAATAAAACAATTGAATTGATGATGAGTAATATTATTTAATAACAGCTAACGCGTTCATGACCTGAGTTTAAATATAGGAGTTCACTACTTCATTTTTACTAAGCATGAGGCTTTAACACCAAAAAAAATGTCAAAATTAATATTACAAGAACTTTTATTGGAGATATTATTCTAAATCTTGCTAGCATGAAAGCGTGCAAACCATTTAAGCATTTTGCCAACTGCATCTGGCTGCTTGGTGTAAACAAAGGGGCTTCACCTGCTTTGAGGTTACTCTAGAAATTATTGTCATTAAAGCGTAATGTCACACTGCATCGGACCGCTTGACAGATAATTCCCAGTTTGAAGGTCTTCGCCTACTTTGAGACTACTAAAAATACGGAGTGAACATTTAATATATATGCTAGCAAGCAATACTTTGAAATTAAGACTTTTATGATATCATATTGGATATTTTTAATTATAACAACTGAGATAAACATAATTAATTTTGACACAGAAAAAATATTTCATTTATTTTTACCCCAATGCTTTGATCTATGGACTCTTACAACTTTGCTAACGATATTTTTCCTATTGTCATGAACGCGTATAACACAAACGTATAATATATATATACTGATATATAGTACACGTATAATTAATATATATACATATGAATAATTATTTTAACTAACGAATCTTTTACTGAATGAACATTTAAAAAAATAATCTTGAAAACATTTTTATAAGAAAGAATTAGAAAATGATATTTTAATTTATTAAATCATTTCAGTATATATATAACACTTTTTTTTTTAAAAAAAAATATCACTCTACAGAAACATTTACTTTATTGGGATTTCAATTAACTGAGTAACTAAAATCACAATTCTAATCTCCAGGGCATGTGTGGGGTTTATTAAGTCGAGCCACAACGATTGGGTAGTCTAGAGACAGCACAGCAGTTGAGAGTAATTCAAACAAATTTGTTAAGAAGTTCACCAGTAAACCGCAATGTTGATGGGCTAAGTGCCAGGAGCTGGTCTCTGCCCTGCCAATTAGGATCTTCGTGCCGCTGACTGATCATGTGTTATGTGCTTCATAATTTCCAGCTTCCAATCTCCAAATTGACAATGCCTTGCAAATAACTTTCAAAATGCGCGCCTACGTTCGTCGGAAATATCAATCGGGAAAAGCCAAGCCAGATGAAGAAAGAAGAGTAACTGTATTACATGAACTTTTAACTTTCTTCCGAGCTTAATGTTATCAATCAAATAAATGACATGTAAGTTTTTATCTTGTTTATAATGCTACTATTTAACCTGTCAGTAAATTTTCTTTTCTTTTAATCCTCCGCTCTAGTCTTTAGAAATAATTCATAAAAATTGTAATTAATAGTAATAATGATTCAAATGAATGCATTTATATTTTTTTGCTTATTCCATAAACAAACGATGCCAATAGTAATATTTCCCAACTCTGTGTAAAACTAGTGTATAATGATGATTAAGTTATTTACAAGAAATTCCGTTTTCTGAATTAAATATTCTTTCATATTCCGAGTTGGTAAATGTTAACTCACTTTATTATTCTATGTTAAGTTGTCATATAATTGTAATCTAAGGTTCAATCTTAAATATATAAAATGATTTCCGAGTATTATATTAATGTTATATATGAAATAAGAAATAACTCACTGTATAATTTGATACTATCGCTACTGCCTGTCAACCTGGAGGGTTAGGGGTTTCAGAGTAAAATTAATTAATTATTGTTTTCACAGTCAGTTTAATTCTGCTATGTTTATTGGGATAAGGATCTCAGCCTGTGGCGTAGAAATAGACGAATAGATTCCAGGTTTTGTATAATTTCTTTTAAAAATCCACTTCAAGTACTCATCCTTCATGTTTGTGGCAATGCCTTTCCTTCGCTGAAGTTAGCATCTCGCCATACTACCATTGGGGAAAGAAAGCAGTTTCTTTCCCAGGTAATCTCTTGGATCACCGGGGTCAACATGATCTCGACTGGTTGTAGTGTCCCGGAATTACTTGGGGGCATTAGGCCTTGTCAAAGTACAAGCCACCCGGTATTCCATTGATGCACTGCAAGTAATTACTGTAGGGCTCTTTAATCTAGGCAACCACTAGTACATCAATCTTAGATATCATATTTATGCGAAGCCACCTCCAACTATTCGTATACGCCACGGCTCGAATCTATTCGAATAAAATAACTTAATAAAAATAGTAGATAAATATTTTCAATGCCCCAAAAACTCTGATTCCCTTAGCCACCCGTCAATCATTTAACTACACCGATATTGGCATGAGTTTGTTTACCAGGTAAAATTATTACTAAAGACTAGTAGCCAATTATAATAGAATATTTATGGAAGTCTTACCGTACTTTTGAATAATATTTGTTAATGCTTTCTATTTATTATTAAACAATTTATTTAATCTAATTTTGTGTCTTCCACCTCATTACTCTCGAAGTCTATTTAGTCACCTACTGTCTGTATTGGCAACTTAAATATATACCTTACATTAATGACCGTACCAATATCCAGAGTATAATAGATCTATATATAATTAACTGTAAGTAATTTAGTCTGTGTTCTGAGTTGAGCTAGTAAAGGGATAACCCCGTGCTGTTATAAAGTCATCATTGGTTGGTCATACCGGGGTTTGGGTTTGAATTTAGTTGGCGTTTTGGAATTTATTCTTAAACGTGGACTGGGTTTGAACTCGGGTACTGTGTATGAGTAAGCGTGGTGGATTTATACCGGTACAGTTATTAAATTTTTGGCGCCCCATGTTGGGCGCCAAAAACATAACCATGTACCGGTCGAAACCCACCACCACCGCAAGTCAAATCGGATTCAAACTCAGGCGGTTCAAAACTGAATTCAAACCTAACTCAACAGCTCAGATAGCAGAAATCGACGGCACAGTGCTATGCGCCAAGAAACTAGTTCAACGGTTGGTGAGGACTAGAGACCCTTGCACTGACACGAATATCTAATAATTAATTACTTTGAATACTTTTTAAATCAAATCATATGTATGTTCGGGTTGCCAACACAGATAGCGGGTATGAACATTTAAATAATTATAAAAAGAATGATGAACTAAGAAACCAAGTATGTTAGAAAATATTTAATAATAATAATAATTTGTTTTGTTCAATAAAATATAGATTGCATTAGTTACCTCTAGTCTTTAAAAGAATTTATAAATATAATAAGAGTGGTGGTCCTTATCATATGCCAACAAGTATTACACAACATGGGATTCTATGTCTATGCCCCCAATGAGAAATATAAAGGCAGATAAAGGTATTCATTAAGAACGGAAATGATTGTTCTAATTCTATTACGGTGGAATGTGAGATTTATTTTCACATTCGGAATTCTATTCATGAAGAGCAAAACGTATTTTAAGGCATAACTTTAATCTTGATTTGAAAACTGATTTAAACTAAATATATTTGAGAATTGGTTCGACTTTAATTTAAATCACTTCATCACGAATTACGAGCACGGAGCAAGTTTTACCGGAACAAAGATGCAATGGTACTGACGAATTACAAGGCAGAGAGTAAAATTGAAAGATGATCGCTAGTCGATGATCGAAGTCCTATGGCGGCTTGCATTTGGCAAGTCTTATGCCCTTTGACTAATGAATCGGAAAGGAAGTACTTTCTTCCTCGAGAAATTTAAATAAGAGAATATGATCACCGACCAGCCTAACGGAGCGGAAGATGGCCCTACGTCAGCAACATTTGATGATGATGACTTGATAGTCATCGTTGAAAAATAGAACCCATGTAGAATGCTCTACGTGATGACTTGACCAATTAATTAAAGTCAAACGAGCTTTTATCGAACTATTTTAAAACATTTATAAACTATATTAGTTATGCCCTAATACCGTGCCCTTCCTGAATATTAATATAAAATAACAAAAGTGGAATTAAAATACATTTAACCCTTTATCGACCCTTTTTGCAATAAAAACATTTAAGGTTATATTCGAATAAATATATATTAGTAGAACAAGAAATCAATATTTTAACATTAGTTGAATACATATATGTATACTTATAACGTAGATAGGAGCTGGGGACATAGGTGAAACATTGAGCTAATAATTTATTAATAGCTAAAGGTAAGAAAAAAAAAATAGTAAACATGTAATATTTTCCTTTGACTCGATGACTAATAGAACTTATAAATTTAGCTCTAATGGATGAGAATTACTATTGGAAATTAATATTATATTATTTGCGTGAGGCAAATGGAATCAAAGGGCTCATCGAGTCGAAGATTATTGGCATATAATTTTTAAATACGACATTAATAAAGCACACTAACATATATATATTAAACGAACCGCCAGGTAAGAAAAGAAAAAGTTTAAAGACTAGAGATTTAAAGAATTACGAGATAAATTTACAGTAGCATGAATAAAAGGTGTTACAAAGATTTACATTAAAGAATAAAAGAGCTCTTAAAAAGAAGGAGTATAAAATAAAGTTCGAACTGGCCAGAAAGTTTAACGTTCATATTACCATTCCGTGCTTGTCCTTAAGTTACTCCTCCAAGTTGTTGAAACGTAGGCATCATTGGTTAACTACTGGAGTAGTATTTTAGTAGCTTTCATTATTTTAGCAGAGTGATCGATCCGGAAAACGGTTCAGCAGCTCCAGTGAAGATTCCTCGGGACTTTAGGAACCGTAGCCAGATCCCTGATGTTCTAGCCCTCTATCATGATGAAATACAATTTTTATACACACAGAGTTCACTGCACTACTCTACAACCAAAACTAGTCTTTTTTCTTTACTTTTCAGGGCTATATATCTACTGTTCACTGATGCCTCCGGCTAGCGCTCATTTTATTATCAATCTGGGTTTTTTTTTTATAATTAGTTGTTTTCAGAAACATTCCTTCGATAAGGCTTTCAAACTAATTTTTGAATTCCTTTCCTAATTAGAAAATGAATTCTTAAAGTCTGAAATGATTTTAATTAAAAATTGAATTCTTATCTTTTTTTTATTAATAAAACTTTACTGTTGTTTTTGAGAATTTGAAAGCCCTTGGAAGGAATGTAGCTTTTAATCGCAAAACTTCACAAATTATTTAAAAGTAAAAAAAACAAGTATTCTCGACGCAATGAAACTTTCGAACAATTATATATATTTAATATTTACAAACATATATACGCACAATCCAGGCAATTTAATATATGTAAATTCATGAACATTTTATCATGAATTTATTTAGAGAATTGATCCAATTTAAACTAAACTAATTAATTTTACTACGTATTTGAAACAAGTTATTTATTATGGAAATTAGCGTGGATTGAACGTATAAAGCCCCATTGCATCGGAAATTTAAGGTTAGTATTAGGGTAAATAACATGAAGCTAGGATCGAACTCAGATCCGACTGCTTCAATATTAACCGATCGAGTGTGAGTGGAGAGAAGAATGGAAAAAGTTTGAATCAAGTGAGTGTATGGTGTATGTGAGAAAGTTCATCTCAACACACAAAAGATTATGCTGCACTGCCAGAGAGTTAAGAGAATTAGCAAGAGTTATTTGCTCTGAGTCACTAATAATAACAAACAAATATTATATAATTTGCATAACTATATGTGATTCTAATTATATTAATGTCAGCAATGTCTTGGGATATTCTCAAAAACCTTAAGAATATATTCTCAGTGTATTCTTATAACTTTATACAAAATGTATAACAGCATGTGTATGGATGAATAACTCTTCTAATAGAACATCTTATGTTTTATACTTAAAAAGCTATCAAGTTATTTCTCACTTTCACATTACATTTGCTTGGATCAAACATTTATCTCACCTTTGTTAATAAGTGGTAATTACTATTCTAAAACATTATTAATATCAACAATTTCAAAGTGATCTATTCTTGATAGTATTAAGATAGCAATGAGGATTTTATAGTAACTACTTATATCAGCAAATATTTAATGCTAAAAGTGAAATAGTGCAAGTAAATTGAATAAAAAATAATACTTTTTAAAAACTAAAATGTAACTGTGACCATATTTATTTATTGGTGATAATTTTCAATTAACAACAACAAGCAATCATTTAACAAAACAAAATTATAAAAGTAATTTATTAATTACAAAACTATTATTAAAAAATATTTAGACAGAAGTAATCATAATAACAATAAGTTATCTGAAAAGATAATCAATCATATTGTGGTGTTATACTTAATAAGTACTTTCTACTTGTGTTATAAATATCTGAGTGTTAACACAAACTTGATGCTATATCCAAAATATTCCATGGGAGAAAAGTATATAATGTTTATTTAAAATCTAAACATTAACTACAGATAAAATATAAAAAGAAGATCTGAAATTTTGAGACATCTATAAGATTTTAAATTCAGCTTTTCAAGTGAAATAATAATAAGTCTGGAACTTAATCTAGATATCCCATATGTTAATGGGCTTTGTAATTTAATTTAGCCAAAAACCCCAACAGCAGAATAATAATAGTAATAAAGTCATGTTGTATGTTACATGATCTTGCCAGCTATATAGCCCATTAATATATGGTATATCTGAATTAAGTTCAGACCCATATGATTATTTCAGTTGGAGAGCTGAATTTAAAGACTTGTAGATGTCTAAAATTTCAGATCTTCTTCTTAAGAGTTAACTTTTAGATAAATGCTTATCTTGAGTTAGTTTTTTGAATCTGGTATCCTAGCTCTGCACTGAAGAGAGCCGTAGCTTGAAACTGGTTTGGGAATGGGGATATTTATCATAAGAAAATAAGGTTGTTTGAGCTATTGAAATGCTCTTCATATTATATATGACAAAACTTTTATACATTTTTATAACACAAATTATTGAATTCTACAGTGTCTAAAATTCAAATGATTTTTATTTTATTTCATAAAATATTGTTTTGGAAATATTTCTGTAATATTATATAATGTCTTCTATTGACGAGAATAATAAGATGGTTTGTAGGTCTTAAGTATATCTTAAACTCTATAATATTAATGTAATTTTAAGAGTTTAGTACTTATTTTGAAGGGTAGCAACCTAGATATATATAAAATCAGTAATTTTTGGACAATTTTGGAAATTGTGTGTGCGTGTATATATATGCATTGTGAACATTTTTTTATTATTGTTTTCTCATGCTATTAATTACTATTAAATTTTAAAACTGCTTACTTTGGAGTCTTAGTATCATTTTTATTTTTATGTTGATCTGTATTCCATGTTGATCCATATAATCATCACATATAAATATATGAGATTGTCTGTATAACAATTTTCTGAACGCAATATCTTGCCTAGAGCTACAATCCAAGATTATAATTGCAGGAAGTAGAGAATTATAGGGTGAAAATAAAATAACATTGGTTCATTTATATGCTAAAAGTTGCTGTCATTTAGATGACTTCTAAATTATCTGAAAAACGAAACAAGCCCAAGTATTAAATAAATTTGTTTGAGGGGCTGAATCAGAAAGTTGCTTCATTATTTTGATGATGATCAATATACCTAAGATTTATATTTAATGGTGCAATGTGGAACATAATCTCATTATTTATTTGGCGCATCATATCATGTAATAAATATATTCCATTTTTTTTATCAGTCTTTTATAATTTATATATACGATGCAATAAATATTACAACTATAAACAGTTTTTTTTTTTAATATGTGGTTTACCTGTGTCAAAAATACAAATGGCAATATATTAAGGAAAATTATTATGGTAATGAATTTTTGAAGAAATCAGTTTTTAATTAGGCAATGACCTAAAAATTGTCACTAAATAATATTAAATTTATCTAAAGTTTATTCACGACTTTGAACTTTTTTAAATCTATCAATGAAATAAAAAAATCAGCACACTATCAAAGTTATTGAATAAAAAATAACCTACAAATAAAAATAATAATAATAGGACAAGAGGATGAACTGCATTAATGAGACACACACCCATATATAAATAAATATATGCGCGTATAAAATTTAAGAAGCAATTTATATTAACAAATTTCCATATTAATATAGACATCTTTAAAGCTAACTGATCCTTTGTACACCCAGTTGGTGATCTGATTATTTGTCAGTAACTAATTATTTAATTATTTTTTAATTAGATGGTAAAGTAGTAATGAAAAAACCTTTATTCTTTCATCATTCGTTTACTGCTTCTTTTGCTTTTCTTTTTTGGACTGTTTCTTTAACAGAATATATATATAAACAGCTTGCCAATAGCTCTAAACAAGCTTTTTTTATATTTTTTATGATAAATGCTATAAGGGAAAGCATTCAAATCATCTTTATCTAGGATAGTCTCCATCCCCAGACGGGTCGAGCTATGGATCTCTTCAGTGAGAAGCTAACTCAAGATAAGCATTTATCTAAAAGTTAACTCTTAAAAAGAAGATCTGAAATTTTAGACAATTGCAAGTCTTTAAATTTAACTCTCCATAGCTCAAAACTTGCTTGGGGATGGGGACAATCTTAGATAAAGATGACTTGAATACTTTATCTTGTAGCATTTATCATAAAAAAAAAATAAGCTTGTTTAGAGCTATTGGCATGCCCTTTATATTACTTATTGGTAAGTGCAAGCTATATAGGTCATGTGGTATATAATTTTATTACTATTATATATGATATATTTTACTTAACTATAACACTACTAGCAATTATATATATATATATATATATATTTGTATTGCTAAAATATCTTATTTTTTACAATTATATATATATAATAAGATAGAGCTTCATTTTTTGAAGAAATGCAATTTTTTGCTAAAACATTACATTAGTTTATACATTCAGGTATATATTTCTTGTATAATTTTTTTATTTAATCAAAATACAAAAGTTCATATATTTTAAAATCTTCTTCTAAATAGTACTTTACTTCAAAGTTGTAAATAAAGACTTCAGAAAAAGACAAATAATAAGCAACATTATCTTTTGCTAACTTAGCTTTATCAATAGTCTCAGATCATCAAACTTTCTTAGACATTGTTCCTTATTTAATCTTGATATTTTGTTATACTTAAAACTATTAATTACTGTATTTTGTTATGACATGAAGCTATAAACGTATAACTAACTCTTATACAATCTTAACGGCAATTTTCTATATTAATATCCCATATATTGACTTCAAAATTAATATATCTATTATTATAAACTCAAATTATTCATATCATAATTTTAATTTCCTTTTCTTTAATTCACTAGTCATAATCTTGAACCTTTATCAATCCACTACACGTTGAAATTCTTTTTAAGCTTTCGTTTGGTCCACAGTTTCTCATCTACACATTACTCCCTTAAACTATATTTATGTCTTCTTGTCTGGTGTTCGTTTACAATAACTTGAATCTGGTTTAAGACCCTTACCATTAAATATGTCTTTATCATCTTCATTTAGGCTTTTTAATTATTTTAATGATGTCACTCACCTAAGTACTTTTCTTTCAATATCTCTATCATTCTCAGTGCATATCTGTACATATTTCAATGAGTGTATTTAAAGTCTCTGTGTTATCCTTCTATTATGTACCTATGTCTCAAATACATATGTAAAACTCATCAATCACATCAATTGAAAGTCTTCATTTTCAAAATATAAGAATCTTATTTCTACCAAAAGATTACACCAAAATTTAATTCTAAGATAAATTTTATCCATATGTGAATGAAGTATTTATGCTTTGTTAACATTTAATTTATGATTAACAATGTTTATTTTATCTTTCTATAAAAAATATTGAACATTGGTTTAGTCTTTTTAGATGTATCATAGTCTTACTTTCTTGATTTCCTCTGACAGTTTCTATGAAAGCTCTAAAATATTATTTGCAAAAAAGAATAATATTATCCCAGAATTTTCATAATTTAAATAATGTATTTTATTAGCATTCTATTTTAATCCCAAACTGTTGTAAAAATTTTGTGAATATGGAACTATCCAGTAATAGACCTTCATCAGTGTTAATATCTTAATGTAACCCCCATAATCTAATTACTTCTATTGCATTTTATAAATATTTTTCAAAATATGGCAATACTCTGAATCTAGATGGTGACATTCCAAAGCTTTATTTGCCAGAAATGCTTAAAAAATCAAATATCTTTTTATAATCTACAAATCCAAAGCACAACAGCAACTCAAATTTATTGATTCTTATTAAAACACATTTAATATTTGAGTGATATTTTCTATGCTAAAACTACCTTTAAATTCAGCTTGTTTTTTTTAACTGGTTTGAATCTCATGTTTTCTGCAATTTTAATAATCTTAATGAAAATTTTATATACAATTAATAATATTATATATAGAGTACGTAAAAACAAACTCTTAACAAGCTTCAAAAATACCCTCAACCCCAGACCGCGGTATCTATATCTAGCGTCGTCAGTGAGGTGTTAGGGATTAAAAATACTAGAACTAGTCTAGTATTGTATCAATGCCTAAAAACCGCGGTCTGGGGTTGAGGGTATTTTTGAAGCTTGTTAAGAGTTTGTTTTTACGTACTCAAATATAACATTTGTAAATACGAGCTTTATTAAAATTAGGTCATATGACATCTGACTTGATTTTTTATCAATTTAACAATTAATAATATATCTATATGTAAGTTCTAATATATATCATTATCATTACTAAATTCTTCCAGTTATCTGGCTCCATCTTTGCTATTTAGATATTTGGTATATCACTTTATCAACAATTTCGATTTTTTTTTTTTACAATTTCTTTTAGGATATTAAAATAATTTCATTATTTTCTGAAATGTGTCTTTTGTTCATTAATTTAATTGCATTTTTCACTATTTGTTTTAAAATTATTGGCAATTCCAAGACTAACACACTTGTAGAAGTTACTTTGTTCTGCATTCTTTATTACTATATAGTTATTTGAAGTTTCGTGGTATCAACTCTATTTTTAGTAATACTACTATCTTTCTTTTTATTTCTAAGACAACTTTCCAATACTACGATGCTGTTTAATTCTTATGAGGCTTTTATCACTTCTACGGCATTTTCAAATCATTTAATATCTTTTATGTCATCATTAATTTTTTTTCTTATCATCTTATTAAATTCCAGGCATTAAATTTTTTTAATGGAACATTTTTTATTATTTTCATATTCTTTTTTTTTTTCAAAAATTGGCTTCACGATTATTATTTATTATTAAATTACTATTTTTTTTTTGTATCAGTTATCTGTATACCAGTTTTTGTAGACTGCTAGATTTTTTATAGATATTATTCAAACCCAAATATTATTGAATTCGGTTACATATTTTTAAATGATTTGAAGATTTTGATTTAAATTTTTGCAATTTTACTGGATAGTAGATATATCAATGATTATCATTGTTTTCTTAATAGTTTTTGTCTATCTAGCTTGAAATTAACATGAACCTTACATCCTAATAACCAATTATCATTTTTTGTGCTGAACTTATTAAAGCATTAATATAAAATACAAGTTTTTGTTATTAATAATAAAATCCAATTCAACTTGTGCCTTTATTTGCATGCTTCCAAATCGTTATTTATCATTTTTATGCAAATAAAAGAATTATAATGTACTTGCTATTAAACATATGTATTTGAAAATATTCTGCTAAACATTATTATTCTTCAGTTACATTCAAAAAAGAGTGCTGAATTTGTTTCTGCAAAAATATATCTTGGGAATCAATCATTTTTGTCTGATGACTTTTACATTTGTTTGAAGAAAATTAATAATTAGCAAATATATATATATGTCATTTATTATTATATATTCTTAAAAAAAATTACATAAATATCAACTTCCTCAGACTCCTCTTTCTCAAATCATAAAATCTGAGATTTAAAACTTTTTATCGTTTTCTTTCTCCTCATATTTAAATTCTATTGGTTGAGATTTTAAAATTATTTTCTCTTCCAATACTTCTTCCAAATGTTTTAATCTTCTTTAATTCACACCTTTCATTTAACAACATTTGAAGAAGCTATTGGAAGAAAAATAAATTTTAAAACTTCTCAACCAATAAATTTAAATATGAAAAGATAAAAACTTTTACTCCTTCTTGATTTTTTTGAGTCCATTTTTTTACTACAAATATCAATAAATAAAACATCTTTATCCAAATATTAATTAATATATATATATATTCTAACCTGATCTTTGTGCATCTCACTTCCAGACAATATAAATATAAAATAAAATGGGTTAGCTCAGTTACCTATTATTATGTTTGTTATAACGCGAATAATTAATAAATAAAATATTATGCATTATATTAAAACATTCTACTAGCTCAAATTCAAAAATAAGAATAAGTTTCAATTTATAAAATGAATCAAATAAATATTTAATATTTCATGAGACTTGGAAGTGAAATACAAGTGACAAGAAAGATTACATTGAGCCAATATTCCACAGGATACTACCTCAATGGCATAAGAACCTTATCCTCCCTTATTACAATCTCAAATAAGTAAACTTATAGTATTCTTATGACTTTAATAGCTCCTACTCATTAAGATTAAACTAATAATTAAATATTAATCTTCTATTCATAATGATTTAGCTCAATAAAATTTCAGATTCATAAAATTATTCTAAGATAATCAAATCACTGTAGTAAAACATGAGATGGGATTTTTATGTCATACTCTACTACAACTTAACTAATAATAACAAATAATAATATTCTTCATTGTATGAACTAATTCTGTATATCTTTTCTTCACTATAGTTTATTACCATAATAAAATAATATAATATGATATAATCTTTTATCTTCGTATAATAATATAATAAATATAATAAATACGTGGTAGCATTTGATAATCTGAAAACAAAGGTGTGTGGCAACGGATAGCATTTAATTCGATAGACTATTATGATAACTTATTTATGACCATAAAACAATGTAAAAATATGATTACTTTAATTAAATGAATACCAAGAAAATATTCGAATTCTTAAAATAATTCTTTATTTATCTTTGTGCAAAATTATATGTTCATTTCTATTATTCTGGGTGTATTGTGTGGTATGTGCAGTGTAAAGGGAAAACGAAAACAGTCACGACACACAAATTTTGAAAAAAATTTTTAACAAAGTTTATTATTAACAATAAAATAAAATAAACAATTTATTTACAATATTTACATTGGATATCCTCACTTTATATCACTTTACATTTTTTTATTACTTAGTTATTAAAACAATCTAGAATTATTTTATGTCTTTATTCTGACTTAAAACAATAATAATAAAATAATACCATTTTATTTATCTCCTTCTAATTAAACTTATGATAAATTATATTTATTTATTTTTATTTAAAAAAAATATATCCTATCCTTAAATATTATTTAACTATACTTTAAAAAAAAAAAAAAAACATCCATAGAACCATACTAGGAAAACATAAGAAATAACATTATCGTGAGTATGGATCGTTTAAAAATAAACAATTTTCATCCTGAAATGTTAAATGATGTCATATAAAATATCTACTAATAATTCATTACTAGATTTTGTGGATATCGTTGTTCACTACACTATGTTTACTAAATATAACATATCCCCATTTGATATTACTTTAATACTATATAGTTGTAATTACCGATATATTCCCTATTATTTAATAATTACAAAATTATACATTTGCTTATTATTTATATAGTTTTACTTTATAACATTATATTTTTTAAAATATGCAATACTTATTTTAAAGCCAAAATAAAGCATTTAAAAGTTATTTAACATTTTAAAGAATAACTCTGTTTTGTATACTTCATTCCTGTAATTTTATTTTACTTCCAAAAAAACATATCTTATGATTCTTTTTTCCTTTTAGGATTCATTGGATTTTCAATTCCAATTTATACAAATTCTACTTCTTCTAAGTAAATGAACTTATCTCATTCAAATGATAGCATATCTTAAACTCTAAATTATCTATTATTTCTTTTCAAAAATATCATACTGAATGATGTAGTTACATTGGAAATCTAGATAGCGAATAGATGTGTATGATCTAGGGAAGAAAAACTCAAGTATAACTCATAGCATATATCAAAAAGTATCATGGTACAGTGTATCTATAAGAAATAGAGGCCTGACCTATTTTGTCCAAAGACCTCCAATACTATTAATGATGTCAAGCTATTCCTTCAGCTTTATTAAAACATCAATACTTAAAGAGAATAGACATTGTCCAAAATAAATATATCAGTTACATGGCACTGTTAACTGTACTGTATATCCGCGCAAAGATTATAAAATATTCATATTCCCTCACCATATCCTATTATAACATATCTTGGGTTCATGTTTATAATACTACTACCAAGCCACTATCTTATCATTATTTCCTAAATATTTATCACATCTTACATCGACAAAATAACTATCTTGCATATTCAAAACAATAAATAAAATTCATTTATAATTAGAGCGATCTCACTGATACACAAGAAAAGTTTGCTTACTTCTTTATTCTATATTTTAAAATATATACAAACTAATCATATAATACTTTGAACATCCAATAATATGAAAGTTTTTAAAAGAATCACATAAATATTTATTATCATGTTGGGTTATATTACTAGTATAAAATTATAGTATGCATATTTCCAAAATAAATCTTAATCTCATAATGTCTAAAGTGTTGTACAAAATGTGTTTACATATAATTAAAACATTTATACTTCCATTCATTATAATTCATAGGCAATCTAAAAGAAAAACAAAATATACATCATAAAATATCAATATTCATTAACCTTTACCAAGTGATATCATCTGGTCATCACTTTTTGCAGTCTTCTTTTCCATCCACTAGATATAACATTGCATTACATGAAAATACATTTATACTTTTACTTAAACGTTCTTATTTAAACTATTAAATTATTATATTATAGGATTTTAATATTATCAATAGATTAATATCCATGTTCCTACTTGTATAAACTAGAAAATTTACATTTAAAATAAATAGTAATAAATGAAAATCATATTTACATAAACTTCAGCTGAAATGAATGTTTCTTTTTCACAAGTCCAATTATTTCCATTTTCTTTCTCAAAAGTTTTTTTTTTTAAATGTTCTCTTCAAATGCAATTCTACAACCTCCTCCATTGCTGTGACGATGAACAAGACAATACGTTCGTCCAAACTTCCGGTACAAAAATCTCAGATTTAAAAATGAATAATAATAAAAAATACGACGACGTCTTAAAATCTTGAAAAATTAAATAAAATAATCATCAATCTATTCTGGAATAGTTAATAGAATAATAGTTTATAACTTCTATAGTCCAGAATGATGATTATTGAAATCATAATAAAATTATATTATTAAAAATAATAACTTGAAGCTCCTATTCTGGAATATTCCTTATTAGCTGGGCAATGCATCCTGTCCCTTTTGACTTAGCTTGAATTATCCAGATAAACTTTTGCGCACTATTTATTTCCATAATTCCATATTTTATTTATTAACATATTCATTTTCTTTATAGGTTTCTTCTTCAAAGAAATTTATTGTTATTTATTACATATTCAGAGATTTTTCTTGTCTTAAATTATTAGCTTTTAAAACAATTTTATATACACATATTAACCCACTATATATCTCAAGTTTTTCATAACATATGCTTTTCTAAATATTTTCCATGAGTCTTTTCTTAAAATAATTTCTTGTAAATATTTTAAATGTTTCCTTCAAAAAGGATATAACATTTACTCTTATAACATATTTCCATAAATTTATTATAAAGTATACTTGTCCCATTGTTTATTAATACTGGGCAAGACTATCTTGCTATATAAAATAATGCATCTTTACTTTTAATCGGCAAACAGTTTTTCTAATAAGTTTCCCATACAATGTCCATAAAATTAATTTATTCATTTGAATAGTCATCTTGTTCAATATTACTGAAACTGCATTAATAAATGGTATACTCATTTTTAAAATATTATAAATTGAATACATTTTACTTATTGGTATATCCATTTTATTATTGCGAAGTTATATATTAGATTTTGATGAATACTACTGATAATGGGACTTTAAAAATTAGAAAGGCATATTAAATGAAGTTATGACTAATATTTTTATTTTACACTCTCTTTTTGCAAATACTTTTTATAACAATAATAACCTATTAGCTTGGCAAATAAAATTGTACGAGAGCATTAAAAAATTGACTAAATAATAAATTAAAAATTACTATCACCTTGATAGCTTCTGATATGACTCTGCTACCTTTAATACATTTTTTGATCAACACTTGATACCCCCATGCAATCGGTATTTATATCCTAGAAAATATGTCATTCTATTGGTTGATTCTTACTTTTGGTTTGATGCCAAATTTGCATAATTTTAGAAACTTACACAATTAAATTTCAAAATAAAAAATATGATGTATTAAAACTTTAAAAATATTATTTAAAATATTACTTTTAGATCAATTATTACTTTACCAAATTAATTAAATACCTTTAAACAACTTTTAAAAACAATATTTAATAAATTTATCCACTCTTAATATTTAATTTATCTATTTTTATTTAAACAAAATATTTAACTTTTTTATTAACTGTACTCGTCTCTATTACATTATTTAAAACATTTTATACGATAGTTAACTTAATATTTAATATTTGCTTTTATGATAGGTAATAATTATATCCAATTCCATAATGCAATTTTACAATATTTTGAACTTGACTAATCTAAATACTAGCAAGCAAGATGTGTATAACCATATATTATTATACAAATCACATGACTAATATAATCAATACAGATGTTATCCGATTTTCTGTCTGGGAATTAAATAATAAATTGCTACACTTGTCGTATTAAATAAAATAATACAATTATATAAAATTTGGAAGAATAATTTAGAAAATATAGAATTAAATACAACTTTCACTACCATAAATTAACTTAAAATATGTGATATTAATTATGATTTATAAATTTAAATATAACATTTACTTAACTATAAGTTTAAGACTATTAAAATTTAACTTTTTAAACATACTTTTAAATATTTATAGCTGTGTTGTTTATTATGGCCAGCTTTTGCAACCATATGTAATAATATTTTTAGCTTTACTGAACTATTTTTAAGTGATTTATCATAATTTTATGCATTACATATTTTATTTAGCTTCAAATCGGACTTTTAAGATATTATTAACAAAATATAACTAACACATCAAGAGAAAATTTTCTAAAATTTTATTTTTTTAGTAATTGACTGTGATGAGCTATTTCTGACCTACAGAAAAGGGCACTATATATCGATATATAATAGTATGCATATAATACAACTTTTTGTTGTCACTACAGATGCAGGCCACCATATTCCATTGCAATACAGCATGTATGTTTATGCAGCAAATACATTTTCCCAATTCGCACAGTTTATAAAATTGTTACGACTTGGGGAGAGGGTGTGTTTTTTTGAATTGGATGAAAATGTTATTTTCATTGGGTTTTTTTTTATTTTAAAGTATTGAAATGTTCAGATTTTGTAAAGTAATAATTAACAGACTTTTTACACCATAGTGTTTTGAAGTTTTAAGTAGTAAATGTTGACAAGATATATGTATAAAGTGAATTGGAATTAGGTAACGCATCACGTCAAGTAACGTACTGTTCATAACATTTCCACGAGAGATTTTAAGATTGTACCGTGTGTATATTTTTGAAATAAAAAAGAGCATTAACACAAAAATATCCAGAAAGAAAAGTACAATTGTAAACTGTTTTTTTAAATGTCATAAAAAGCATATATTATAAACATTATATATATATATATATATATATATATTTGTCGTTGTTTAAAAAAGTTTTAGTTTCTTTCTTTTCTCCAATTACTGTTGTACTTTGTTGAATATAGTTTATGTTTATTGTTATCATTTATTTTATAGATGTTAGTAAAAAAAAATTATTACAAAAATACGATTTTGATATTTTTTATTTTAGCATTACAAACAACAGAACACTAACCATAAACCTAACCCTAAAACTAACCCTAAAGCTAACCCTAAAACTAACCCTAAAGCTAACCCTAAAACTAACCCTAAACTAACCCTAAAACTAATCCTAAACCTAACCGTAACAACTTTTACTTTTAGTTGTCATTCGATTTGAAATAAAAAATAGTGGTAAACAACAACAACAAAAAAGCCGTAACCCCAGTAAAAAAATTTCCAATAAAAAATTGATTTTTCTAATAAAAAGCAAACTAAAAAAGACGAATCAAATTGTAATTTGTTTCCTAAAACTAACCCTAAACCTACCGTAACAACTTTTACTTTTAGTTGTCATTCGATTTGAAATAAACAATAACGGTAACCAACAACAAAAAAAAGCCGTAACCCCTAAAAAAATCTCCGATAGAAAATTTATTTTTCTAATAAAAAGCAAACTAAAAAAGACGAATCAAATTGTAATTTGTTTATTTTATTTTACATTTATTATTATAATTTAATTTGTATACGTTAATAAAAGAATAATATTTGAAATTAAATAATATTTAAAAAAGACGATTTTCTTTGATTTTATTTTCGCATTACAAAAAACACATCAAAATGATTATAATTAACAGCCCAGGAATGATCATATTTTATAGTTTAAGCATGAAAAGTGTGCCATCGAGTGGGATATAGTAGCTATCCGATGACAACCGAATAAAGAAATTTTAAAATATTTGTCATATATTGTTGGAATGTATAATAACAGAAATATTGATCTTTAACTGAGTTTAAAATCTATACCCAGAATCATAATAATATGACAGTTTATATATTAACAAAAATCATTATATGAAATATTATAATATATGAAAAAAAAATATAATGTAAAAAAAATTTCAAAACAGAAGTAATAACTTGCAATAAAATTAATAGCATTCGTCATTGCAATAAAGATTGTAATATTGCAGAATCTGAAACTTATGGTCAATCATCCTAGAAAATGCTCATTTAATAACTATCATAAAAAGCAAAATTATACACTCTCATTTTTAAGGAATTTCTAAACACTATTGTAGATTTATTGAAAATATTGATTAAAGCCAATGACTAAATTGTTTATCTGCAATTATAAAAACTTCCAAATCATTAGAATTAATTTTAATAAAATTGAATATCTCAGGCTTTTATTTCTTTTCATCTTGAGCTTTTTAAAAAAATTTAAATAACTTTGTTAATAAAGAGGTATCTTAGTAAATTTTGTAAGGGTTTCAATGTAAAGTTTTTTCAGTATTTTAATTTTTAAGGCATTTGAATAGTGGGCATGTATACAAAATTAAAGATTAATAGCAGGTTTAATACTCATGGAAAGATGATATTTCTTAATCACTACACAGTCATCGAATCGAACCAGATTAATCTCAGATCTTTATTCTTTAACTTTTCCAAAATTTTCACTAATATGCCAAATTTATTTTGACAATCTTTTTGTTAGTGAACTACAATTTCAACTATATCATCATTCTGCAATACAATGAATCTTATCAAAACGGCTTTGAAGATGATTGATTTAGCTTAAATTCATTATGAAAATGGTATAAAGAAAGGCATTTTGAATTTTGATATTAGGTATAATGTAATGCTATTTTTAAAAACACATAGTTTAAATACTATATCTAGATATCTTTTTAAGGGCCACTATTAAATTACTATCCCAATAGGCTATGCATTGAAAGCTTTGGGAATCAGAGAACAATTTTAAGATTTATTACAATCCAAATTCAAATTCAGGTTATGATGATGGCAGTAAAATAGGCTTTCATTATGATATGACCATGAGGTTCTTACATAATTGAATTTTATTCACCCAAAGACCTTTAAATCAATTTATTAACTATTGTTTCAATTATAACAAAATATTTCTTTCTAAATTTCACATTCCTCTTTAGCTGTACAAAATACAATTTTATTTCTAATTTATGCAACAATCTAATAAGTGTCAGAATTTTCAAAATGCTTTTTTTTAATATTTTGCAAAGTGCAAAACATTTCTTCAGCTACCAAAAATATTTCTAAACAAAAAAAATCTTGTAAACAAAAATAATATTTCCAATAATTCTTGTTTATTATGATGTTCAACTATTTTAATTGCTTCAGCATTTTCACATATAGATAAATGGTAAAAAGAAAAGATATTTTATATAATAGTTCATTATAACACAATGGCTTTTTAGTAGCTCTCACAGTAGAAAGGTGAAGATAAAGACATTACTTATTACAATTTTTGACTTCTAAGCAGCAAAAGTTGAATATTTTTATTTATTAACTAATGTTGGACGATAACCTATACCTCTTGAAAAAAATATTTGACACAGGCTCAAATTCTATGACACAGGCATGATAGATAGATGCTTTATCTTTGTTTCACAAAGCATTCCTGCATATAACTTTTTATTATTTAAAACTGCATACTCTTTTCCAGTGAACAATATATCTGGAATGCTTAATGAATATACTTATTATTTGATTATTAGGTTTATCAACAAATTATTTTTACAGTGTCCTAAATATATTCTTTATTTAACTATTTATTTAATAAATAACATTGTTTTTCTTTTTTTATATTTTTATTAATTACGAAACATTTTGTCTCCCATGATTATTTTACATTAAGTAAAGCATTATGATTTTACTTTTGATCCAAGATATAGACATTTTTACCTCAGAACAATTAATAAGTCTTTTGATTCATCCACTGAATGCAAATTTGGACTGTTATTACATATAAATCTTGTGACATAAATCAGAGAGACTATTAAATCTCATTTCTGAAGTAAATTAGCTCCATGATTATGGATAGTTCTGAATCTATTTATAGCATTCTAAAGACATTTTAGAAGATGTAATCTATCTGGATGTTTTGTTAAAATTAAAAAAATTAATTTGTTCAACACTTCAGATATATTTTGTATGGGTTTAATTTTGGTTGTTTGAATGGTTTAAACATTGGACATTCCAGAAATATTACTGAATTGAGGTTTATGTTAGAAATGAAAGAAAAATTGTGGATGGATAGTTTTAAAGAAGAAGTAAATAATATATTATATATAATTTAAAAAATTAAGTATTGAAAATAAGAATAAAAAGAAAAATAAAGGGATAAATAATTTATATAATGTAATTAAGATAAAAAGGTTAAAGAAATAAGGATTACATATGAGGAAGAGATAATGTTTATAAAATCAGACAAAGGTAATAAATTAGTATTAATGAATAAATAAGAATATGTTGATAAAATAAATAAATTATTGTGAGAGGAGTATTTTATTAAAATAAAAAAGATGATAGTAAATTAAAAAATGGGAAGGTTTGTGAATTAATAAAAGGATTATATAATAATGGATTAATAGATAGAAAAATATTTGCATTATTGAAAAATAAGGATTGTAGAATGGCAAGAATATATGAAGCACCAAAAATATTTAAAGAAGGGGTGCCTTTAAGACCAATTATAAATGGTACAAATTCATATTTTGATAGGATATCTAAATGGATATCGAATAATATTTTTAAAAAATATATTAATGATAGAAGTAGTTTTTATATTAAATATAATAAAGAGCTAATAAAAAAGATTAGAGATAAAATACATGAATATAATAATTATAAGTTGACTATGATATAAATAAATGCTGTGCAATGTATACGAATATAAATGTAGCTGAAGTAATGGAGTTAGGATTACAAAGATATAGAAATGATGGGCATAAAAAAGTAAACAAAACATACCAATAGAGAAATTGAGGGAAATAATGAGAATTAGTTGTAAAGGGATTACATTTGATTTTAACGGAGAATATTATAAACAAAGGAAAGGATTGTTAATAGGAGTATTAAGCCGGTATTTAGTAATATATATATATATATATATATATATATATATATTACTAAATATATATATATATATATATATATATATTGTAATGGAATGTACTTGCTGCACTCCATTTAAATTGAAGAAAGAAGGCCCCAAACATTGGGAAAGCCAAATATAATGGAATGTATCTTTTATATATGATCTCAAATGAAAATAAACATATGAACTTTTGTAACAATAATTATTAGTTAACCAAGCCCCTAACTTTGATACACCAAATGTAATGAATAATTAAACAAACATATTATGCTGACCACGTTATGGCATCCAAATGTAATGGAACATACTTTTACTCCATTATACCAATCATCAGTTAACTGGGACCAACAGTTTGTGGTGCCAAATGTAATGGACAATATATCATATAAACATATTATACCTCAAATGTAATGGAACGACAATATATGAGAAGAAAATAATGCTTCAAACATTGGATGATAAATGTAATGGAATATATATAATCTAAATGAATCCAATTGTTGAGAAAGCCTAATATAATAAATTGTATAATTTAAATGAAGAAAGACAAAATTATCCCAGTTATATTTAAATAAATTGTTTATATGCCCTTCCAACTAGCTATACATGAAATAAATCTAAAATCATACAGAGCAATGAGATCTATCATTATAATTTATTTTCAAGGTTGATATGACTAACTAATCAAATATATATCAGAAACAAAGGGAATTCCATTAAATCCAATATACACATCTAATTATGTAAATTTATGTATATCTAAACATATCAATGAATAATAATATGTGTAAGTGACCTAAAGACTAAACAATAAGTGAAATATGAAGTTATCCTCTATTAAATTGTGAATTCAATTAATTTCATAATGACTCTGGCACTAAAAGAAAAATAAGAATAAAATATTAATACTCTTTCAAATAAATTACAAAGGCATTACTTATAAAACAAATAGTACATCCTTTATTTTTATATTATGGTTTAATTTTAGGTAATATCAATGTTTTAAATACAAACCCAAATAATAAATATACATATATACTTGCAATAAGTATATATATATTAAATAAATAAAGACATATCTGTGCTTAACAAGTAGGTATTAATATAAATACAAATCCATATTTATATTTTTCAGATATTTAAAATAATAAATAAAAAATATTATATACAGCAAATATATATAAATTATTGTTTTGGTATGCATAAGAATCATTATATAAAGTTAAAAAAAAAAAAAAAAAAAGGAAATAAATTAATAATAAAACAATTTTTATAATAAACATTTGCGAATATAAATTTACTTATTAAAATATACATAACAACTCATATGCAACCCAAACTTATAAGCCATACTTTAAGGTTTTAAATTACTTAAGTGTTAATTTTGACACCTGTTAAACGTTTATTGCTGTTAGAAAACAAGACGCTTGAATTGAATATTTATAAAACGTTATATTTTTATAATGAAAAATAAAAGTAAAAAAAAAAAAAAGAATATCGATCTCAAAAATATATTTATATATCATTTATACATATAAAATTATTTATTACCTTTCAAAATTCACTTGTTTAGTTTTCCTTCAAAAGTCAACTTATTCCATTGTTTTATTTCTTTATCCGTTCAATATTAGAATGCATTCTAGTTAAAGTGAAGAAACTATCACATTAGAGAAAATTGTCAATTCTTGGATGTATGTATATTTTTATCCTTCTAAAATTTCTTTCCTTGAAAAATAAATAAATAAATTGAAATGTTGAATCCAATATATTAATTCTAGTTACCTCCAGATTATTATTAGATTGACCATTATAGATTCCAGATAGCTATGTCAAATTTCGGCTTCAAACGCGATGAAATTCATGTTTTGAAATTTTCTTAGTTTTTCTTTTTAAACTGCCTTGGAATAAATGAAAGAAAATGGTGCAGCCTCTTGGCTGCGATATATCTCTATTAGCCTGTCATGATTTATGTATTTACCATAGAAATCTATCTTATTCCAATATTCTGAAGAATGGTAATTTCAAAGAAACAAAGTACAACAAATTTTTATCCTTTTGTTTTTTAATAACTATCCTAATAATAATGGCCTCTTTTTGTTGTTGCTGTTGTTCCACATGCTAGCAAATGCTGTTTTTAAAACCATTGTTACACATGTTTTATTTTAAACAATTAACATTAAAAAAAAAATATCAAGCATATATATAAAAAATATTAAATTGAAAATTTATTTGACAGCTTTAAAAATATACATAAATAATAATATTGCATTTTTTTAATAATCACTGCAAATAAAATAATTTTTTTATATAATCAACAATTTATATGTCTCTATTTATTTATAATAATTAAATATTCATAATGATGTACCATCAACATATAAATAAAATAATAACTTCAAACAATAACTATACCTAATAACCATAAACAATAATAATACTTCATATATAAACATCAACTCAAAGAGATTTTTTTTTTAAAATAACAAATGATAATTTTTAAAATATAGATAGACTTAATCCACTGCAGGATGAAGATCTCTCCAAGTTCAATCCATCTTTTCCTATCTTTAGCTTCTCTTCTCCACATCACCCCTGCACACTTTCTTATTTCATCCATCCATCTCACATGTGGTCTCTTTCTGGGTCTTTTACAATCTCTTGGAATCCAGTTTAAAATTTCAATTGTCCATCTGTTATCATCTCTTCTAACAATATGTCCAGCCCAACTCCACTTCAGTCTTTTAATTTTTTCAATGAGGTCAGTAACACCTGTTTGTTCTCTTACCCATACATTGCATTTTCAATCCCTTCTTGTTACTCCCAACATGCATCTCTCCATACTTCTTTGAGTGGTCTGAAGTCTCTGTATTGCTCTTCTATTAAGTGTCCAAGTCTCAGATCCATAAGTAAGAACTGGCAAAACACATTTATTAAAAACCTTCCTTTTCAAACACATAGGCATATTTCCTTTTAGTATCAAGTTATTTCTACCAAAAGCACTCCAACCAAGTTTAATTCTATGATTAATTTCATCCATTATATTTCCATCTGTATTAATAATCTGACCAAGGTATTTGTAACTGTTAACTTCTTCTAACTCATCATAATCAATCTTTATTTTCATATTTTGAGAAAATCTATTAAACATTACTTTAGTCTTTTTAACATTTATCTTTAGTCCTACTTTCCTACTTTCATCTGATAACTCCTGCAACATTTCCTGTAGCTCTAAAGCATTATTTGCAAAAACAACTACATCATCTGCAAAATCTAAATGACTTAAATAATCTCCATTTACTTTCACTCCTTTAGCTTCCCATTTTAATCCACAAAATACTTCTTGCAGCACTGCTGTAAAAAGTTTTGGAGATATGGAGTCACCCTGTCTTACACCCTTTTCAATGTTGATTTTCCTACTATCATTATGTAATCTAATTGTTGCTGTTGCATTTTTATAAATATTCTTCAAAATATGACAATATCCTGGATCTACACCTTGATGATCCAATGCTTTAATCACTGAAGAAATGTTTATAGAATCAAATGCCTTTTCATAGTCTACAAATCCTAAGCATAATGGCAACTCATATTCATTTGTCCTTTCTATAATTTCTCTCAATACCTGGATATGATCTACTGTACTAAAACCACTTTTAAATCCAGCTTGTTCTCTTGGTTGGTGGAAATCCAGTGTTTTCTGTAGACGAGTTGTAATTATCTTAGAAAAAATTTTGTATAAAACTGATAAAAGACTGATAGGTCTGTAATTTCTAATATCTTCTTTATCACCTTTTTTAAATATTAATATTAATACTGCATTCTTCCAATCATCTGGTACATCTTTATCATTTAGACATTTGGTATATAACTTTGCTAAAAAAATTTCTATTTCTTCACCTGCTTCTTTTAATATATCAATTACAATTCCATCATTACCTGGAGCCTTCCCTTTCTTCATAAATTTAATTGCATGTCTCACTTCCTCATTCAAAATTCTGGGCAATTCGGAAGATATAATATGTATAGGAGGCACTTGTTCTTTATTACTATATAATTCTTGATAAAAGTCTTCTACACATTTTATGATGTCATCTCTTTTTAGTAATAATGCCATCTTTTTTTCTTATTGCAGATATAAATTTCCTACCAATACCAAAATGTTGTTTTACACTCTTTAGACTTTTATTCTCTTCTACAGCTTTCCTTGCTAGTTCACAATTATACTTTCTTATATCATTTTCAACTCTTTTCCGCACCATTTTACAAAATTCGAGATATTCAATCTTTTTTAATGCATCATTGTTGTATATCCTCATATTCCTTCTTTTCTTCATAAATTCTCTAGTCTCAGTAGAAATTTTACTGGTCAATTGCTGCTTTTTTCTACCAGCTATCTTTGTTGCAGTTTTTAAAAGTGTATCACTTATTTTCCTATTAATGTCATTCAAATCTGAATCATGTTCAAAATCTACTAATACTTGAAACCGATTTGTAAGTTCTAATTTAAATTCATTAGAATGTTTCTGAAGATTAGGAATATCAACTGTAAATATTGTTTTTCTTAATAATTTTTGTCTCTCTAGTTTTGCATTAACATGTATCTTACATCTTACTAATCGGTGATCACTTCCTGTGTTAAATTTATTAAGAACATTACAATCTTGAAATATGTATTTTCGGTTAGTCAAAATATAATCCAATTCTGCTGTACCTTCATTTGGATGCTTCCATGTCCATTTCCTTTTAACATTTTTCTCAAAAAAAGAATTCATAATATAAAGTTTTTTTTTTTCTGCAAACTCCACAAGTCTATGTCCTCTCTCATTTCTATTACCATAACCAAAACTACCTACAGCATTTTCATCTTTCATTTGTTTACCAATTCTAGCATTAAAGTCTCCCATAACAATTTTAAAATGTTGTTTACTCTGATCAAAAGCCTTTTGTACATCCATATAAAAATCTTCTATAACTTCATCACTATGAGAACTTGTTGGGGCATAAACCTGAATTATCTGCATTTGGTATCTGCTATTAAGTTGTAAAACTAATCTTGCCACTCTGTCTGATACAACATTAATCTCCACAATATTATTCTTCCATTTTTTATTTATAATGAATCCTACTCCACTTGTATTTCCAATATTTGTGCCTTTATAGTAGAGTATATGTCCACTTTTTAAATCAATTGTTTCTTCACCTTTTCTTCTAACTTCACAAAGTCCAATAATGTCCCATTTAATATAAGACAGTTCTTCTTCTAACTCTTGCAATCTTCCTTCACTTGAAAGTGATCTGCAGTTGTAAGTACCTAAATAAAAAGTCATCATCAAATGGCAGCCTGAGTCTGCAATCAGGGGATTCTTAGCACCCTCCACCTTCGGCCACAAACCGCTGCATTTGTTGGTGACTTTACAGCCTCCTGGGAATAAGGACCATGATTTATTTTTGTCTGTCATGATTGTATATATTGAAAAAATATTCTTAGAACTCGGAGGTAAAAAGCCAATAAACTCACCACGCTGGCTAATGCGTGTTGGTGAGCAGCCCATCCATGTTCGTATACTATATGAATAATCACATAGTAATAACAGCTGCAACGACAAGAACGTATGGAGTGGACATTAGGAATTTGCCCTGCTCAGTTCCTTTAAGGCCTCCAAGAGGAATCAAAGGGTCTTCCTTTCAGTTAATAGCAAACTCCTTTCTGCAGCCATATATATATATATATATATATATATATATATATATATATATATATATATATATATATATATATGGAAGATTTAATGATTAATAATAATAATGGTCCAATTTTTATGAAAAGGTATGTTGATGATTATTTATTAAATTTTAACAAGAGTCAAAGACAAATAAATATGTATCTTGAAGAATTTTAATTAGTTAGATAAAAATATAAAATTTACAATAGAAAAAGAAAACGATAATAAATTAACATATTTAAATATTTTGTTAAAGAAGTCATATAGAAATGGCAATTGCAAGATAGAAACATCTATATATAACAAGATATGGATAGTAATATAATTAATTGGAATTTGAATATAGATATAAAATAAGTAGTATAAATTCAAGTATGTATAGAGCTATGAATTATGGCTCAGATGAAGATTATAGTAAACAAATAGAATTCATAATTAAAGAATTTAAAGATAATGAATATCCAGAGAAAATTATAGATGAAAGTATATGGAAATCAGAAGAAAAATTTAATAAAAGTAAGGAGATAGTATATAGAAAAGATAAAATAGATACGAATATATATATATGGGTATTAGATATTAGAACTTATAATAATAATAATAATAATAATAATAATAATAATAATAATAATAATAATAATAATAATAATAGTAGTAGTAGTAGTAGTAGTAGTAGTAGTAGTAGTAGTAGTAGTAGTAGTAGTAGTAGTAGTAGTAGTAGTAGTAGTAGTAGTAGTAGTAATAATAATAATAATAATAATAATAATAATAATAATAATAATAATAATAATAATAATAATAATAATAATAATAATAATAATAATAATAATAATAATAATAATAATAATAATAATAATAATAATAATAATAATAATAATAATAATAATAATAATAATAATAATAATAATAATAATAATAATGTAAAAAGGATGAAAAAAATAATTATTAAAATTAATAAAAAGTTTAATAATGTAACAAAATTTAAGATAGTAAATAAAAAAAGGAAAAATACACTTAATATATTAGATAATAAATATGTAAGAAAAGTAGAAAAATGCATAATTGGGGTATATAAAATTAAATGTAAATCATGTAAAAGTAAAAATATAAAAACTAATTATGTAGGTGAGAGAAAGAATTGAATTTATAGAGTTTAGTTCAACATAAGTATGATAAAAGATCATCTATTTATCTGCATTCATTAGAAACATGTCATAGGTTAGAGAAGGATAGTATAAAAATGATTAATTATACAAGTAATAGAAGGGATAGAAAAATTAAAGAGGCAATATTGATTAAAAATATAAAATCAAACCTTAATAAAGATTTTGGGGTAAATACAATAATTTTATGAATAATTATAGTTATTATTATTAATAGTTTGAATATAAAGAGGTTTAAAAAATAAAGTTGAAGAAAATAATGATAAAAAGAGTTGTTAAGCAAGTATAAGAATTTTTGAAAATTTGTCAGTTGGTTTTTGGAAATAGAATTATAAAGATGTAAATATTTAGTAATGTAATAAAAAGGTAATTTATAATGTAAAAAATAAAAAAATTTAGAAGTAATTAAGAAAATATAATTAATAAAATGATAGATTAAATAGTAGAGTTTAAAGATTACAGTTTTAAAATTAGAATAAAATGGTTTAGAATAATTAAATAATAAAATACTATAAATAAACAAAATAAAATTATTTAAGAATAGAATAATAAAACGGTAAATGATTGTTTATACTAGTCAGGCTAAGATGTACCTTATTGATTATGTATATAAATATAATGTATAAATTGTATGATTATATATTTGGATATTGTAGCTTTGATGATGATTGCAGGACATTCGAAACTGTAAGAGTAAAGTTTTGGTGTAAAAAATAGTATTGTTAAGTGTAAAAGAAAGTCGGAAATGTCAACATAAGTAAATTTAACATTAATAAATTAATTGAACTTAAAATATCCAGATTTACTTAAACAATTGACACAGGTCTCAATTCTCATGTTTCATGCTGTATACTGTCTTCTGCAATGTATTGTAATGTTTATTTTCATTTGATGAAAAACATTTTCATATAGTGTATTGTCTCCAATAGCTAACCATATGCTTAAAATAAATTATGATTCATTAATTTAGTTCATTCAAAAAGTCATAAAAACGTCTTAATTACTTTAATAAAATGTCTGTCAAAATTCATTATCATGATAAAGTTTAAAATTCCTTTTTTTGTATGTCAAACGCATTGACTGGGAAGCAAACCCGAGCCAGCTGCTTGGAAGGTAGCTATACTAACTACTAGGCCACCAACGCTTGACTAAACTTGACTCTGCAGATGGTCTTATGAATTCTAAAAATGTTAGCATTGAAGTGATTTTCAGGTATCTTGTCCTCTGCACTAAATCAGATTGGCAAAAATAATATTTGAATGGTTTATTGATTGGATGTTGATATAATATTCAAGCACCAGAAGTATCAGAGCTATTGCTACGATCTATATATTTTGAATTCTAACGTCTGCCATTCCATTACAGCAGTGGTGGGCAATTGTTTTGGCTCAGGGGCCACAGAGGCTGGCTGAGGGCCGTACCTTTTTTTCATGACACAATAAACACCCTGCTTTATTCCCTGTATTACCAAAGAAATATTTGTTTGTCCATTCTTTATTAAACACATGACATTCATCACCGATTTTACATTTTTTTAGAGGGTTCATGGTTTCACTAAAGTTGGAAATGTATATATTTGCTAATGCAAAGACAAAATTGAAATTAACCAGATCAACTGGAAAAGCACTGCACATCATATCTACACTGTGCATGTGTATTGATGTGGCCATCCTAGTGGAAAATACGAGATGAATCTTCAGTCATGGACGGGAAGGAAATCTCAGTTCAAAGCAGATTTTTCTGATTGTCTTGGAGGGCCACATAAAAACTCTTAGTGGGCCGCATGTGGCCCTCAGGCCACTATTTGCCCACCCCTGCATTACAGCATTAAACTAAAGAAAACTGTATACTGATCAAGAGGTAGAATTAACTAAAAGTTTAAATGTAAATATTATTAAATTGTCTAAAAAAACATACAGATTAACAGTTCTTTTCACATTACAATTTTCAATCCTGAAATGTAAAATGTGTGTGTAAAATATAAAATAAGTATACTACAAATATATATAATTGAAAATAAATAATAAACATCGAATAAAGTAGGTTTTAATATTGCTTTATGTTATCTGTAGGAGGAATATAATCCACATCTCTTCTCAAGTATTACCAAACAATACTACGGCAAGCGAACGGCCAATTCTCGACTCCAGGATATTGATCATTATGATGCAGGCGTCATTACCGTAAAAAACTTGACCACGTGGTTAGATCGAATTAAAGATGCGATGACCGAAGGATTTATACTTTTGGTAAGAAACCTTTAATATTACTAAATTACTATGCAGTAGTAGTACCTATTTGATTTTTTTAATAAGTTTACTTTTTTAAATATATACTGTCTAAATTATACAAGTACGTGTGTAAATATGATTTTTTCTTTAATATGAGTGTTTGTTTTTGTGTGTTATATTATAGTACTAAAATATTATATAACTGTCTTCAACTCTTGGTATGGGTGATCACTAACTTTTACTGTTGTTAGAATTGTTAGTAGCAAAAAAGCAGAATGCAGATCACTTATCACATGATTTGCAGTTGATTTCCGATGCCAATGTGACCAATAAAACAATGATTGCTTATAGTACTAACAATAATAATAACAACAACAGCAACCATTCATGCAATAACAAAAACCCCTAAATTCCCATACTCATAAAGTCCTTCATTTTGTGAAAGATATAAATAAATAAAGAACAATAAATAATGAGCTGTGTCTCACATATATAAATAAATAATACAAATATGCATATAAGCCTTGGAGCCCATTTTTTCATGCTATTGTGTATTTCGGAAAACTAGAAATTATTAATATTGTAAAAGATTGTAATTAGGATTATAATTGTCTCTATTTTGTGTTATTTGTTTATTGTTACATTATTGATTTGAACATAATGTATACATGTGGTTGCATGTTAATATATGCATGCCTTTAAAATAAATCAATTGTTGTGAAATGCTTATATATAAAATTTGTGCCACTATTATAACGTAATTAGAAAGTATGTGTTTAACTATAATTTACATATAACATAAAGAAATTTGTTATTTTGTAAACGTGGTATACAGACTATAACATCTAAATTGTATTTCACATTCTAAATGGAGTATCATTTCAGGGTCAAGTTCTCTTTATCCCTGTACACAGATAGAACCATAAAATAAAACAATATTGATCAAGCTTTCAATTTTTTAACTAATGATGGTTTTCCTTTCTTCTTTATCCTCTAGTTAAAGTGTTTTAATTATTCATTTTCCGACTGATGTCTAATGGCTAGTTAATTTAGTTGTGGATGTGAGAAAAATATTTTAAACTCTTGGAAAAAAAAATATATGGCCTGGAAAAATTATTTACATAGACCAGATTATAGGTTATATACTTTTACAATTAAAATAAAAATCTAAAACACATTGAAAATATATTCAAAACTTTCTTTTTTTAATATGTAATATTGATGGTGTCCAAACTCCAGCCATGCATTCAGAGAAATTACTTATTTAACATTGATGAGTTTCTGGGAATAGTGATTGAAATATTTCTATAATGCCTATTATTGGATTTTAGTTATTTGTTTTTTCAGGAAAGATAAACAATTTATTTGGGTTTCTGAAAAAATAGTCAAGCTAGGTAACAATCCAGTTATTGTTAAATTCATGAATATTTGATAAACTATGATTTTTTATTCAATTTTTATGTAATCTTTAAAAAGCTTTTGTTTTGCTTGTGCCAGTTAAGATTTAAAATGTTAATAAGATATTTAAAGACTATCATTGATACTTTTTCTTGCATAACTAGATGATAAATCATCTAAGAGATAACAGCAATGCTCTATAGATCATTATATGAATTGAAAAAAATAATTCAACATATTATAAATATAGCTCTTTCAAGATCAAATTTTTTCTATGCAAGTTATATCATATCTTGATAGTTATAAAAATATAAAACAAATTTGTATCTAGTATTAATAAATTTTCCACTTCCTACATAGCTTTCACATAATGATAGAAAGTGTCTACAGATTCGTGATCCATGAATCATGCCTTAAAATTTTATCTGATTCAGTGCTTATGTTTCTTATGAATTCCTGAGCAATAAATTATTTATTTCATTTTTTTTCTCACACTATCATGTAGTTATTGCACAATGTGAATAAATTACCACAGACAACCTTCTATGTCCAAACATTACTCCAAATATTTTTTACTAACTGATTCAAATCAATAAAAGCAATATATACATCCTTTTTCATTCTTGATATTTTAATTTTATTTCTTAAATAATAAAAGCTATAACGGTTTTGATTGATGACGCTGAGTTTCGGATAATCATTCATCTGTCACCAGGTCCAACTTATTCAACAAACTCTTTACTGTTCTCTCTTCTATCTTCTTTATTTTCATAAATTTAAAAGTGGATATACTTTTTGAAGACGGATGACTCAATATCATAGTTTTTATATATCGCTAAAAAAATTTAGCAGTCTTGCAACTAAGTTATTACCAGTGAATTTTAAAACTTATCCAAGAAAGCCATCAGGATATACAGTTTATATTTTTTGTTTTAATTGTTTAAAATTTATTAAGCTGAGTATTTTTATTTAAATATAAATAAATCAGTTGAATCAATATATTATAAAGTGTGCGAACACCAAAACATTACCAAAGTATTTTCCATGCATTGTTTAAAATATAATTACTTCTTATAATAATATACCGTTCATTATATAATAAAATGTATATATATATATAATACATTTATGTTACCTTAAAGGCTTCAAAAGTAATTCTAGTTGACTTAATCAAGATATGACCTCATTTCACTTATTCTTAGGATTTTTTTTGTCATATTTTTAAAATAGGTTTTATAATAATTGTGAAATTCCTCATAAATTTTTATAATTAATCAAAAACTTTTTTTCTCGTTTCTTTTTAACAAACTAATAATACAATCATTGTGAGAAATTGGTTTAAAATGTTTTTCATAGTGAAATTTATAACTGATTTACTTGAATTCAGTACTCTCCTTGAAAAAATTTCATGTCATTGTAACTAGAAAATAGAAATTGCTAATTTGAGTTTTTAACTGCTGCTGAAAATAAGTAAATGTAGTAGATATTTCTTACTCAATTTTCTCTTAATATCTGTCATAAATTTTTAATGGTGTTATTATGTTAATATAGTAGTTATTAATCTAAGATATTCAAGAAATCTGCACTTGTAAACACAAGTACATTAGTAATTTTTTTTAGTTATAAATCTAAATATAAAATAATCCAATGTGTGTGTAGCTGTATTCAAATATATTTATAGTGAGTCTTTTTTTATTAATTTTTTTCTAGCAAAAAAAAAAAAATGCTCGTGATAGTTACCTCATATATTGGGCAAAAATTTAAAAACATTAGAGCTGTTACAATTTACGTAATCAGCATCTTTATATTCAATAACTTTAAGACATAGTTTACTGTTCCTATAAGCTCATAAACTACTGTCACCAAAAAATATATATATTTATAGCTTTTGATGCAATAACACGATTGTATCTAAAAGAAAATATTATATATTTTCTATAAGTTTTTTTAAAAATTATCACTAGGATGTAAACGTGATAAAATGAGCTAAGACATCATAGTAAAAAGAAAACAACACAATCTGATGCTTATAAAAATTTCAATAAAAGAAAAATGCCAAATTTAGGACTTCTCAACACACATAAAACCTTCACTATATTAATATTCCTAGTTTTTAAATTAAATTGGGTTATTATATAAGACAAATTTTATTTTAAAGATGACAAAATTTGGGTTAAAATTACTATCTTATGGTCAAATCTTGTTGAAGAGTTTGCATTTCATTAAATTTTCCATACTCGTGTATTTAGTTAATATATATGTATATATATATATTCTGCCCTCCTCCTCCGTCCACGTCCTCTCCATATAATTTATATACTGTTTAAAATTCTTTTCCGGGTTCTAGCTCAGTCTAACAAATGAAATAAATGAAATATTCAGCGTTAATTAAAATGATTACTGGTTCTAATCTTTAAAATACAAATACAGTTATATTTGTAAATGAATTAATAAATATTTATCATTTTCATGAGACATGGAGTGACGACACGGGGAACGAGACAGACTACATTGAGATATTATCCACATGATACTATCTCAATGGCATAAGAACACTATACTAAATAACTAACTTATAGTATTCTTACGACTTTCTAAGCTCTTTTCACTATGATTAAAATAATAATCATGTCTTAATATTCTTTGTAATAATAATCTAGCTCAATTAAATAAGATTAAGTAAATAAATAGAATAAATAAAATAAAATCAAATCTCAGGTTCATAAATTGTATTCTAACTGATTTAAAATTATGGTAGTAAACTATGAAAAGGGCATTTTATGTCATAAATTCACTACGCGGCAACTAACAATAATAAATAATAATAATAATAATAATAATAATAATAATAATAATAATAGTATAATATGATCTTATTACTTCCTAAATGAAATAAATAATTACGTACGTGGCAGTATTTTAATAATCCGACAACAAAATACGTGTGGTAACATTAGCATATAATTTATTTGAATATTGTGGCAACCAACTTATGACCAAAAAGTGATACAATTATGATCTTTTAATTTTATCATACAAATAAATTTTCAAAAATTATTATAATACTTTTATGTTTACCTATTTTGTGCAAAACTATATGTCTGTTTCAATTATAAATGTGTATTGTGATATCATGCATCCATGTGGAGAAATAATAACGAAGACACAAAGCTTTATAATAAATTTACAACAAAGTTTATTAATAACATAAATAAAAAACACTATTTTACATTATGTACATTGGATATCCTTACTCTCCTATCACAAAATTATTTTACTAGTTTATACAATAAAACCAAACTTCTACTTATTTTTCTAGTTAATTCTTATCTTTTAAATACCTAAGAAAGTATAGTATTATTATTATGGGATTTCTTATTTTAGTTTAACCTGTTACAAAATGTATTTACTTATAATTATCACTAATACTTTGTATCCCTACTATTTTTTAAAATTATATTTTTATAAAATTACATTCGTAGTAAACATTCTACAAAATCATAAAACTCTAATTTTATATTAGTTATATGGAATTCTACAGATTCAAAACATTCTTCTACATTTGATATTACGTTTTCTTGTTCACTATTCAATGCTTATTAATCTAATATACTCATTCAAGCCTTGCTTCAGATGGTAATTACAATTATTAACACACCATGCACAAATATATGTGTCTATTACACATTATTGAATTATTTTCTTAACAAACATGCAATATTTATTCTTTTTAAATATTATTATAAAATATTCATATTTTATTATCACTTAAAAAAAACACTTTGTTTTAGATTTCTCTTTTAAAAATCTGATATTCGTTTCCACATTGGTTTTAAACTGTATTATATGATTCTTTCTCTCTTTATGATTTTTGTACTTTCACTTTTAAAATTACACAGTTCTAACACATTCCAGTAAATAAACTATTCTTACTTAAACTATAACATACCCTCAGTTCTATTTTATTCATTATTTCTGTAAAAAATATCTTTCTGACGATGCAGATTCACGAAACAAGGATAGCGGAAATAGATGCACAGGATCAAAATAACTAGAATATTATCCGTCATAAACCTTGACAATAATGGCACAGTGAATTTAAAGACACTATAGAGGAGTGACCTTTGTCTGTCTACCCACCTCTATTATAGGAGTGATGCTAAAGCTATTTCTTCAGCTTTATATAACATCAAAGAGTTTAAAAGATACGTAAAGACACTGTCCAAAATATATGTGTTCAGTGATAGGGCTTAGTTAGCTATACTGAAAGCACACAAACTAACTATGATCCAAATACATTATTTTTCTTATTTCTTAGCAAAACATCATCTTGGTTTCCTCTACACTAGTACTACCAAGTCACTATCCGATCTTATTTCTCTAGATTTTTCTATACAGTACATCGACAAATTCTTATCTACATTTCTAACAATAATAAAATTCGTTTTATTTCAAAACTATACAGCTGTTCTCTAAGAAAGTCTTTTACTACTATTCTCTTATATTTATCATATACAAACTATTTTAAAATATCTAAATACTGTGTTACATGAAAGTTCAAAAGAATCACACAATTGTTTTGACAACTTATACTATTAATTATACTTGAAATAACTTATTGCATGCATATTTTAAAATTATTCGTATCTCAGAATATGTTTTAATGTTGTATAAAATGTGTACTTATAATTTTAAAACTTTCACACATCATTCTTACTCAATAGATGATCTGAAAAAAATACATTATGCATTATGAATAAATACCAAAATTACCAAAACGATCTTGATCTTCTCGATCGTGTTCTGTAGGCTTCACCATCCCATTAATTCTTGTAGATATTAAAACTTCCATACATACTTTTATTTTTAAAACAATATTTCTATCATTCTATTAAGCTATTATATTTAAATCTCATTATTATTAAATTTATGTTTATACGTTTTCCCTAATCTAATATAGCATTTTATATTTTAAATACAATCAATAAAAAAAAAAAATATTTAAATTATATTTACGATACTTCTTCACCAGACTTTCTTGAACTGTTCATATTTAAGCTAAAAAAAAAATATTTTATTTCTTCTTTTAGTCACTTAATGTTCTATTTTAAAGTAAAACAATTACTACTCTGTTTTCATAAATATTCATAGACGACAATCCTTGGTTTTCACAATATTGTATATAATTATTAATTCATGGCATTCTCTTCTACTATTGTCTGCTAATATTTTCCCGCGCGACTTTTCCCCCCGATGCATCTTGTACGTACTTTATTTAAATCTTCATTAAAATTTTCTGTCTTCATGGATCCATTTTCACTAAGTCATTTAATTTTATATTTCTTTTAAGCTCAAGCAATTTTTCCATTGAATACTTTATAATATTTTAAATTAGATAAAGTTTTCGGCTCCTTTTCATAAAATACATAATAACACTTTCATATTCTTCTTTACTTTTCTTTATTTCAAAACTCTTGTACTATATTTTTAACAATGTTTTTCTTTAAAAGATAAACACTCTTTCTTCATCATTATTTTCTTTATAATAAAACACATATTAAAATTTTTCCATAGAGAAGTATAACATAACTTTAAAATTAGCCTTATAAATTTTGTGCGTCATAATTTTTCCTGACGGCAAGTAACTTCTCTTTTAACTTTTCATATAGCGTCCAAATTCTCTTTCTCTGAGTTATAATACTAAGTTTTTGGTTGAGCATAATTGAAGTTATATTAAGACACTTTCCAAATATTTCGCCTTCGGTAATAAATTTAGATATTTTCCCTTGTACTTCCATTTCTACTGTAGGTTTTGATTAAATTCGAATAAATTCCCTGGTAAGATAACTTTTAAAATTAGCAATCCATATCGATACAGTCAAAATATATTATATGTTACAGAAGAACTTTTTTAAAATAAATACAAAATTTTAAATTTATATCACTTTTCCAGCTATGGTGTTATCAGCTAAAAAAAATAGGTTACTTTCTCTTTCACTTACACATTCCTTCTCCCCGCTCTGTATAATTCCTATATTTTGTCTGCTAATTTACCTCCGTTGATTGGTTAATAACTTTATTTTAGCACGAACAAATTTATCCATTTTAGTTTTATAACAGAATAGACGTTTAAAAATGAAGAATTGATGATGTAATGTCTCAAAATATTATTTAGACTATATTTTTAAATTCAATTATACTTTTACAAAAATTATTTAAACTTTAAAATAATTATTAAAATAATATTTAACATTTAAACTTTCACCTTAAGGATTGATGGCAATTATATTTAGTTTCATATTCACAAACTTTATTATTATTTTAACAAGCGTGTGTGTGAAGGTATATAATATACGGTCACGTGTTTACTAACTTTATCAAATGATTTTTTTATTTACGTCTCGGTCTACATTACCAAAACTAATATATTTTTATAAAAAATTTGGAAAATAATTTTAAAATGTAGAACTAAATATAATTCTCACCATCATAAAGTTTATTTTAAACTATACTCTATTAATTTTGTCTATTAAATATATTTACAACACTACATATAGTATTTATTTAATTTATTAGTTTTAAATATTATACTCCAATTATTAATATACTTTTAACTATTTATAGCTGTATTATTTTATATGGCCAGCTGTTTACAACCATAAGCAAGGATATATTTAAGCTTTATTTAACTGTTTTCTTTTAAAATAATCTATTACACTGTTATATACCAGGTATTTTCAGCTTTAACTTGTACTATAAAATATAATTATCCTATTCTTATTTATATATCATACAAACATAACTTAAAATTTAAAATTTTTTAATAATTGACCTTTCTACCTTATTATGACCTACAGACAAGGGCACAATATATATATATATATATATATATATATATATATATATAAATTCATATCAAAATATTAATATATAACAAACTAACCAAAGGAAATACATATAAAAACAAAAAAAGACATAAATCCAATAAATAATATTATATTTCAACCAGAGGACTGGTTTTCATCAGAAAGAAAAAAAATACACAGTAAAATGGCGATAATCAAAAATTACAGATTTGGTATATCTACACAATCAATGACAAAATTCAAACAAAAAAAAAACTACATTCCTTCCTAATCAAGCTTAAATTCTATTTAAATTAAAATAAATATAAAAATAAAAAATCCAAAATTAAAAATTAAAATATACATATGTGCATACATAGAAAAATTAGACTATGCTCACATACAAAAAATAGCTGTGCTCACATTAATATTCATTAAAAACTAAAATACTTATACATTTTAATCAAAAATTATAGTTAGTGCAAAGTACAATAATTTATAATAACTAATTATTTATCTATAAACCAATTAAACACAGATATTAAACATACATATAACCAATCTTTACATAAAAAACCTCATATAAGAAAATTTTCACATAAAAAACTTACATATACAAATCATTTAGGAGACCAGATAACCCAGAGATGTAATATTTCCAGTGTTCAAATTCAATCCAAGTGGTTCTAAGGTCTTGAATTTAAAAATAAACAACTCTCCTTTTGTTTCCTCTCCCTTGTAGAAGAAAAACCATCCTGAAGAATCACTACTTTTAAATCATCAATTGAATGATTCGGTAAGTTAAAATGTTTTGAAACCGGTCTATCTTTATTCTTATGCAAAATGTCAAATCTATGATTAGTCATTCTGACATGTAAACTACTTGCTGACTCACCTATATACTGGTTTAAACATCTACTACACTCTATCAAATATATCAAATTAACACTTTTACATGTAACATACTTAGGAATATACCATTTAAAATTATGATTCTTAGTACTAAAGACCACCTTTGTCATAACAATATGTTTACATGTAAAACATCTTTTATCCTCACATGGAGAACATCCTTTTTCCTGTACAGAACTACTAATAAAATTTGTTTTGACAAGTATATCTCTAAGTGATCTATGTTTTCGATATACAACCTTAAGTGGATCAGAAAAAATAGATTTTAAATAATCTGTGGACTGTAATATGTTAAAATGTTTTGCCAATATCTGGTTAATATTAGGTAAATCTCTATTAAAAGTAAGAACCAATGGTGGAACATCTAATTGTTTTTTTTACTCTTTTAAGATAAAAGAAGTTTCTTTCTATCAATTAAAGAAGATCTTCTTACTGCATTATCCAACAATGTCTTAGGATACCTCATATTGAGCACTCTATTATATAAAATACTATTATTTTGTTGAAGAAATTTCTCATCATTACAAATCCTCTTCATCCTTAAAAATTGACTATAAGGAATATTAGCCTTTAAATGTTTAGGATGATTACTATAAAAATGTAGATAGCGGTTATTATCAGTTAGTTTCCTATATACAGTAGTAGTAAGAACTCTATTAGTATAAATAACTTCAACATCAAGAAAATGAGCAATTGATTTTGAAAAATTCATTGTGAAATTAATATGTTTATTAAAATTATTTAAATAACTTAAAAAATTATGAAGTTCAACTTCACTATGTGGCCATATCATGAAAATATCATCTATATATCTAAGCCAAGTGTGAGGTTTCAGCTTATCATTATCAAGTATAGAGGACTCTAGTTTTGACATAAAAATATTCGCATAACTTGGTGCCATTTTTGTACCCATTGCACTACCTTGTTTCTGTAAATAGTATCTAGAATCAAAAGTAAAAAAAATATTTCTTAAAACCAAATATATTAATTCAACCATAGTAGTAATAAGACCATGATCATACTCTCTATCTTGTAAAGCACATTTAATAGCCTCAACTCCATCATCATGAGGTATATTTGTGTATAATGATACAATATCCAAAGTAACCAAAAAACAATCAACTGGTAATTCAGATTTAATATTTTCTAACATACAAAGAAAATGAGTAGTATCTTTAACATAAGAATTAAATGATGGTGGAATAAATTTAATAATATTATCAACATATGCTGAAATATTTTCTGTAGGACTACCAATACTAGCTACAATAGGTCTGCCTGGACAACCAGGTTTATGAATCTTTGGCAAAATATAAAAACTACTAGAATGAATTTTGGTTGGTACTAAACAGTTATATACATTATTATTTATATACATTATTATTATTTTTGGAGGAATTATTACGGGATGGATCTCCAAAAGTTTTTAAAGAAGATCATACTCAACGTAAAGATGATTCTTTAGACCTTTCATTGGATGATATAATTTGTAACATTTCCAAACAGAAGAACTTTTTAACAATGACTATTTTTGATATTCAACAGATTGATGGTTTTTCTGCTTCAGATCAACATATAGATGGTGGTAAAGGAGATCTGGGTAATTTAGAGGTGGGTGTAGTTAATCAAATAGATAATGGATTGATAATTGGCACTGATTTTAATACAATATCTAGTGTAGATACAGAGTTTGATATTAATAGGGATTATTCTAGTAAACAACATTTACAGGGTCTGACATTAATTAATACAGGGGCAATCCCTAAACGTTTTTCTAGACGTCTAAATAATAAGCAGGTTATAAGTAAATGACAAACATTACATAGTACATCGTTTCTTAAACTTAGGAAATTATATGATAAATTAGTTAGATATAGACATCATATTAGTAATTTTGCATATTTTATTAACAATAACATAATTCCTAAAGGCCTCAGAATAAAAATTATTGCTAACATAGACCAATTTCCTAGGGAACATGCAATTAAATGGGATAATACAATAAGAGAAGCATCTGTTGCATTAATACATATTTTGAAAGATGCATTTTTGGTAAGACTTAAATTAATTGAAAAAGAAATTATATTTTTTGGTAGTTGTAATTTAATGAATATAGATGAACAGAAGGAATTACAGGAATGGGTTTTTTTGAGAGAGAAGTTATTGGTGAAGAAATTTCATAATAAAATGTATCATTGGTTCAAAGTTATGGGTAATGAGCCAAGATTTGAATTAGTTACTAATCAGTCACAAACACTAATTAATTGTATGACTTCTGATAATCATACTGTGTTGGATATTTCTACATCAGATATGATTCCAATTGATACTGATCAATTATTTATATCATCTTCACATTCATTAGATTGTGCTGAAATGTTACCATCTGTTCTTAATAGTGATGCTGGTTTAGCATTGCTTCATAGAGTTACAGATTCTTCTGAATGCACTAACAATATTTTAGTTTCTGGAAATACAAATACTAATAAATCTAACTCAAATATTTGTAGCAATGACTTTTTATGTTTAGCTAATAAGGAAAACAATGTGATTAATCTAACTAACATTAATCTTAGTGAGGCAGAATGTTCACTGTTAAATAAAGGTTTATCTTTTTGCCCTACAGTTCAGTCATTTTATCAAAAAAATGAATTTAAAGTTCATCAGGATTTAGATAATTTTTCAAGAAGACTTAGATTAAGAGAATTTTTTGGAAACCAAGAATGTGATACTATTGGGAAATTACGATCTGATTGGACACCACCACATCAAAGGAATGTGTTATTAGATATGTACATTGATAATGTATATCAGGATATTATTAATGAAATTAGACTTAAACAACATAGTAAGTATAAGAGTAATTTAACATTGAGAGAGATGAATGCATTACACAATTTAGTGAAAAGACAGGATATTATTATAAAACCAGCTGACAAAGGTGGATCAATAGTAATTATGAATAAAGATGATTATGTTAAAAAAGCTCTGGAGCTTTTAGATGATAAATTTTTTTATGAGCCTATTTCACTAACCACTATTAATTCATTATTCAAGGGTATACTTTTTAGTTTAAAAGATATGAGAGCTAGGGGTCTTATAAATAATAATGTATATAACTTTTTAGTACCAACAAAAATTCATCCTAGTAGTTTTTATATTTTACCAAAGATTCATAAACCTGGTTGTCCAGGCAGACCTATTGTAGCTAGTATTGGTAGTCCTACAGAAAATATTTCAGCATATGTTGATAATATTATTAAATTTATTCCACCATCATTTAATTCTTATGTTAAAGATACTACTCATTTTCTTTGTGTGTTAGAAAATATTAAATCTGAATTACCAGTTGATTGTTTTTTGGTTACTTTGGATATTGTATCATTATACACAAATATACCTCATGATGATGGAGTTGAGGCTATTAAATGTGCTTTACAAGATAGAGAGTATGATCATGGTCTTATTACTACTATGGTTGAATTAATATATTTGGTTTTAAGAAATATTTTTTTTACTTTTGATTCTAGATACTATTTACAGAAACAAGGTACTGCAATGGGTACAAAGATGGCACCAAGTTATGCGAATATTTTTATGTCAAAACTAGAGTCCTCTATACTTGATAATGCTAAGCTGAAACCTCACACTTGGCTTAGATATATAGATGATATTTTCATGATATGGCCACATAGTGAAGTTGAACTTCATAATTTTTTAAGTTATTTAAATAATTTTAATAAACATATTAATTTCACAATGAATTTTTCAAAATCAATTGCTCATTTTCTTGATGTTGAAGTTATTTACACTAATAGAGTTCTTACTACTACCGTATATAGGAAACCAACTGATAATAATCATTATCTACATTTTTATAGTAATCATCCTAAACATTTAAAGGCTAATATTTCTTATAGTCAATTTTTAAGGATGAAGAGGATTTGTAATGATGAGAAATTTCAACAAAATAATAGTATTTTATATAATAGATTGCTCAATATGAGGTATCCTAAGACATTGTTGGATAATGCAGTAAGAAGATCTTCTTTAATTGATAGAAAGAAACTTCTTTTATCTTAAAAGAGTAAAAAAACAATTAGATGTTCCACCATTGGTTCTTACTTTTAATAGAGATTTACCTAATATTAACCAGATATTGGCAAAACATTTTAACATATTACAGTCCACAGATTATTTAAAATCTATTTTTTCTGATCCACCTAAGGTTGTATATCGAAAACATAGATCACTTAGAGATATACTTGTCAAAACAAATTTTATTAGTAGTTCTGTACAGGAAAAAGGATGTTCTCCATGTGAGGATAAAAGATGTTTTACATGTAAACATATTGTTGTGACAAAGGTGGTCTTTAGTACTAAGAATCGTAATTTTAAATGGTATATTCCTAATTATGTTACATGTAAAAGTGTTAATTTGATATATTTGATAGAATGTAGTAGATGTTTAAACCAGTATATAGGTGAGTCAGCAAGTAGTTTACATGTCAGAATGACTAATCATAGATTTGACATTTTGCATAAGAATAAAGATAGACTGGTTTCAAAACATTTTAACTTACCGAATCATTCAATTGATGATTTAAAAGTAGTGATTCTTCAGGATGGTTTTTCTTCTACAAGGGAGAGGAAACAAAAGGAGAGTTTTTTATTTTTAAATTCAAGACCTTAGAACCACATGGATTGAATTTGAACACTGGAACTATTACATCTCTGGGTTACCTGGTTTCCTAAATGATTTCTATATGTAAGTTTTTTATGTGAAAATTTTCTTATATGAGGTTTTTTATGTAAAGATTGGTTATATGGATGTTTAATATCTGTGTTTAATTGGTTTATAGATAAATAATTAGTTATTATAAATTATTGTACTTTGCACTAACTATAATTTTTGATTAAAATGTATAAGTATTTTAGTTTTTAATGAATATTAATGTGAGCACAGCTATTTTTTGTATGTGAGCATAGTCTAATTTTTCTATGTATGCACATATGTATATTTTAATTTTTAATTTTGGATTTTTTATTTTTATATTTATTTTAATTTAAATAGAATTTAAGCTTGATTAGGAGGGAATGTAGTTTTTTTTTTTTTTTGTTTGAATTTTGTCATTGATTGGGTAGATATACCAAATCTGTAATTTTTGATTATCGCCATTTTACTGTGTATTTTTTTTCTTTCTGATGAAAACCAGTCCTCTGGTTGAAATATAATATTATTTATTGGATTTATAAGTCTTTTTTGTTTATATATATATATATATATATATATATATATATATATATATATATATATATATTATATCTATCTCCGACTTTGTCATACTTACCACTACTGAAATTAAAACTATTTCTATCAAATAAACAATGAATTTCAAAATCATGTTAGTCTAATTAAAACTAAAAAGAAAAGCCATTTATACACTACCTTTTTAAAAGCCTTTCAGATTTGAGGGTAATATAAAAATCATTATATAAGTCTTTCAAATTATATAATTTTTTGTAAGATGAAACATTTTTTTCTAATCTATTAAAAAAAGCAATCCATTATTTTTTATCTTATCTTATCCAAGATCATAATAAGAATTTGCAGTTTGTTGAACCTGTTTTTAATAGTCGTTGTTTAATGAAAATTTTTCAATCTTTATATGTACTGTAAACAAAATGTAAATGATTAACGTTATAATTGCTGTACATGATCTTAAGGGATCGTAATATAATGATACATATACACAATCCCATTATCATGTGAATACAGAGAAACAATTGACAATGTAAAAAACTTTAGATGAACTAGATTTAAATTAACTTAACTGCAAATTGTACAAAAAGCACTAATAGAATATAAGAAAAATGTTTGTATTAGAAAATAAGCATTGGTAAATTAGGACTATAACCTGAAACATAAAAGATGATAAATTTAATCTTGTGTTGATACATCATTTAATTTACGGTTTTATTCATTAATCCAATTGGCTATTTACTGCCTTCATAAAAGTTGCACGATTTGTTTATTATAACTGTATAAGTAAAAATATAATTTCCACATAACATTTTTCAATCTATCTATTTATCTCGACTTCATATTTTAAAACCTCATTGATTAATTTTCAGAATAATATATTTTACTCATAACTTTTGATAATACTAAAGTTAATGTATGACTAAAATAATGTATATTTTTATAATAAGGCCAAAAAGGATTCTATATTATCAATCATATTTTTGGAACATGAAAAAATATTTGTTCACATTTTTGATCCTAAAAAATGGTGGTTTTTCTAAGACATAAAAACAGAAAACTAAAATTAAGAGGCACGTGGTTTCCCGCCTCTTACGAGGCCTCTCGTCGACATCTGACATCACTCTAACTCTGCCAGTTCTTATGCTAAAATATTCGTTTGACAGGTATTGATTAGGTTTTTAAAAGTTCTGTAAGATGGTGCCTTCTTCCGAATTATTTTACAAGTAAAAAATCAAAAAAACCGCATTTAAACCTAAACAAAGAAAGAACATTGTCAGTCATTGGTTGTCAGTGAGCTCTCAGCCGAAAAAGACATTCTGATTGGCTGGAAAGAACAAAGAAACCGCCTGATCAAAGAAAATAAAGAAAAACGCTGAGATTTTCATTTCGAATGCAATTTTAAGTATTAAGAAAATATAATTTCAGAAATTAAACTAGTTTTTTAAAAAATATACTAAAAAAACAAAATTATTTTCGAAAAATATTGAAGATTTTAGTAAAAATATTTAAGATTTAGCAAAAAGAAATCTTTACTTTTCCAGAACGTAACATTGAAAAAAAGTGTTTGCGTCACCACTTTTTTGTTTAGACATTCACTTTATATTTGCTGAAATTGAATATATTTTATAATAAATAAATAACAATTTATTTTTGAAAGAACTTTCGTTCTCTTTCAATACCCTGAAAAATTAGTAATATACTTTTTATAAACGTATCTGAGTTGAATTTAATATTATAGGCGAATATGTTTTAACAATAGCCTTTGTCTTCAGTTTGTGAGTTGGCCAATTAAAAGATTTGATTTTTACCTCATACAACCAATAATATAATTAGCGGTTTAAGGGTTAATAATGTAAACATTGAAATCAACAAGAAATCTCTAATAGTATTCAGTTGCATATAATTTAGAACACAGGCGTGTAAAATTTAGAAACCTTTATTTTGTAGATGCATTTAATAGTATAATGTTATCTTTCACTGAAAATGAATTAAGACTAAAAAATTAACATTTTTTATATTTTTTTAATTTACTGACCATTTTCTTTTTTAAAACACTAGAATCAATAGAAGCCAGAACAATAGAAAAGTAATTACACAACTTTATTTAGTGACGGGGAGATAAACTCACAATAATAATAAAAATATTAAATATAAATTTTAACTATTTTTTATACTTATTTTATTTTTATGTATTTTTTATATTTATTTTAGAAAAATGGTTCTCAACTTAAATTGACTGAAGAAAACGGAGTAGATATTCTAGCTACTGTCATAGAATCAAATGCGCAGTCCCCATATCTTGATTATTATGGAGATTTACATAACTCTGGTCACGTGATGATTAGTCTTATGCATGATCCTAAAGGAAAGAAAAAACAAGAATATGGAGTTATGGGATTTTCTGAGACCTCATCAAGAGATCCTGCTTTCTATCGGTGGCATCAGTTTATGGATGATCTGTTTGAGATTTACAAAGACACTCTTAAATCATATACTGATAAGGATCTTGACTGGAAAGATGTTCACATCAACTCTATCATTGTGAGTTCAAATAGACATGAGGAGAAAAATAAACTTTTCACTTACTTTCAAAAACGTTCAATTGAAATTTCTCGTGGAGAAGATTTTCAGTCAGCAAATACTTCAGTTACGGTAAGATTTTGTGTGTATGTGTATTTATATATTCACACACATAGACATATATATAATTTATTTAACATGGGCTTGCAATTATAATGTCACCATAAAATATTTCACCATCCACTGTTAGGCAACATTTCAAATATCTAAAAATGAAATCATTGTTTTTAAGTGTTTATAACATCATATTGGATAAGACAGTAATATATTATAATAATATTTTAATGTTGTCATTGTACCAATATTCATATGATTAGCACATATTATTTGAGACCTAAACTCAAAGTAAAAAGTCTTGATATACAAATTTTGATCAATATAAGATAACTAGATGCTTAAGAAGCAATTAAACTTGCTTTGAAAAATCATAAATTACTTTAAATTTTTCAAATTATATATATATATATATATATATATATATATATATATATATATATATATATATATATATATATATATATAACATTAGCATCAATAATTCTTTCTTCTTTCTGGTTTTGAAGAAAAACCACACTACTGCTGAAGATCTTTCTTTGAGTTCTGCATAAGTTTCATTAATGCTTCTCTACATACTTCACCAATTAATAGCTTAGTCTAGAATACCTATTAAGATTATCATACTGAGAATTGTAATTCAGCAAAGAGAATTTTCTTTTACCGGTAACCATCCCAAGATTCACTTTTATATTTTTTTCTTGCAGAATTCGTATATTTTACTGTTATATAAATATTTCAATTTTTGTTACAAGCGTCAAACTCTCTACTTTCACATTTTTAACACCATTAATCATTTATTAGCCTAGAAATTATCTCATGATTTTTAGATCCAAATATAATTTTTAAATGCTGTTAAAGATTATGTATTTGGAATTTTTTAAAATATTTACCTTTTTCACATTTTTCAAGAATGTGTAATAAAAAATATAAATGAGTTGAAATATTTATAGGGAGGTACTTTATTGAATTGTATTTCCATTAGCTTGTAGTAAACATTAACATTAAACTGAATGATTTTGGTTTCATCCGTCACCTTCCAGATAATAAGATATTATTCAGGCATTTTGCAGACGTCAAAAAATAATTTTATTTAAAGCTTTTAATATTTTCCAGCATCTTAAAATTTTATGTTTTGTTTTCAAATCACATAAAATTGAGTTTTTAATCTGCTAAATATTGTTTTAATCTAATTATAATTATGTTGCTTTATACAAAATGTAACCTTTTTTAAACCTAATAAAATTTGTTTTTAAAGTAAAGTAAAACAAGTGAATCAATGTTAAAAAGAAAATAGAATATATAAAATAATGTGAGAAAACAAAGAATTTAAACGTGATAATGCTGAGATTTATAAAAGTCCCAAGTTAAAATATTGCTTAAAGTTAGTTATATATATATAATTATAATTGAAATAATATTTTTAAACGGTTTATAAACAATTCAAACAATCTTTAAATCCGCAGAAGTACTTTCGGTTACTTTCAAACCTGCCTCAACTGCTATTAAATTCAAAAACTAAAAGCGGAAGCAAACGTCATCAATTCAAATTCCACGAATCTCGTATTTTAATGTTAGAAGCTTGTCGATTTATCAAATGTGTTTTATTCCTGTTTATAAAAATTGCCTCTTTAATTTTTCTTTTACTATGGTTTCTCTCTTCATGAAGAATTTTCACATTTTCAAAATTAAATTTAAATTTATGTTTACATGTTTTTTCATGATCAAAGAAAACTGAAGAAGATATTAAATCACCATTATTTTTATGATATCTATCATATATAGGTGAATCTAGGTGCAACATTGAGAAAAGATTGAAGGAACACGAATTGTTATATAAGCGTGTAAAAAATAAAAATAATGGTGATTTAATATCTTCTTCAGTTTTCTTTGATCATGAAAAAACATGTAAACATAAATTTAAATTTAATTTTGAAAATGTGAAAATTCTTCATGAAGAGAGAAACCATAGTAAAAGAAAAATTAAAGAGGCAATTTTTAGAAACAGGAATAAAACACATTTGATAAATCGACAAGCTTCTAACATTAAAATACGAGATTCGTGGAATTTGAATTGATGACGTTTGCTTCCGCTTTTAGTTTTTGAATTTAATAGCAGTTGAGGCAGGTTTGAAAGTAACCGAAAGTACTTCTGCGGATTTAAAGATTGTTTGAATTGTTTATAAACCATTTAAAAATATTATTTCAATTATAATTACAATATTATTTTTAATTAACGGATATTTTTATTTATTTTACATATATATATATTAAATGTCATAGCATCGGTCGGGACGCGAACTTAAAGTTTCTTTTTCTTTGCTGCTACTTTATAATCTATAATTTATCATTTTTTTAATAAAATGTATATTCATGTTTTTTTTTTTTTTATTGATTTTGCTGTACCAATTTTTTTATATATATAATCAAAAGTGTTCTGGAATTTTACATAGTAAAATAATGCCATTTTGATATATATATATATCAATCAGGATATATTTAAATGCAGGTGGAAATTATAGAAATTGTAATAGTCAAAATAGATTATAATATAATGGATTTTTGAATTTTATGATTGTCAATATAATTTTCCTTATGTTATGAAATTAGTAAATTTGTATGTTATTATTAATATGTGCATTATTTATCTCTCTTTTATTAAGGTATTGATTTACCTATTCCTCAATTTACGTATCCATTAACTGACAGATCACCTACTTCTCAATTTACATATCTATTTAGTTACAGATAACTAGTACTTAAATTATATATTTACTACATTAAATATTTATTGATTTATAGATTCATTGATGCTTTATTGATGTATGAACTCTGATATATATATATATATAAATTTACTTGCGGGCAAAATATAATAAAGTTATAGTCTTATATATTGAATTTATATTATTATAAGGTGATTGTTGAGATAGCTTATAAATTTAGATACAAATATACAGAATTAAGTTTAATGTTTAATTATTGTTCACTACATTTTTTTTACTAATCCAATGTGTGGCTTAATAATAATAATGTTCAATAAAAAATAAGTACTTCCTTAATTTTTGCATCACATAGTTATATCCAAAGTTTATGTCACATTCAAGTAGGAGTAAAATTCTACCGATTGAGATGAGTGTGTTTTATGTAAACTGTTTTTGATATTGGTTGCTCCCTTACAAAAAGTAAATTAATAAATAATTATTATTATTCCAGAATTTAATAACATATTAAATTTAAAATGAATAAATTTCTTAGGGTATTCTTATAGATATATAATAATAATCTTTCTGCATTCTTAATTATATATACTTTGTTGCGTATTGTGTAAAAAAAAACTGCTTTGATATAAATTAATATATCCTTTTAAATAAGGCTAGCAAATTCAACTTTCTCTCTCAGTCCTAAATTAAATATCATGTTCAATTAATGAATTCTCATGATTCTTAATTAAATCAATCTTAATCACTGAATTAAAAGCTGTATGGATTTAAAGTTTATTAAGTTATTCTACATATGATAAATGTAAAAGGGATTTTATTGTATATCACCCTGCTCTATTAATTTATATTTCAGAAGGCAATAGCAATAATAAATGATGTATATAAATTTAATAAATGAATATGTGATTTAATACTGAGGGAGTATGCCCCTTTATTTCAACAATATGTAAATGCACTGATTTTATTAATGTCAAACAGATGTACTGTATTTAAATATAACAATTGCTTTATTATAAATAATTAGTATATAAACAAAATTAAAAAAATTATAAATGAATAATATTGTACTCTAAATAATAAAATTCTATAACAATATTAATAAATATTATTATTTTTTCTCCGGGGTTATGATTATGTGTATAATTCTAAAATGTTTCAAAGACAAGACACTCTATTGGAAAGGATTGAACACGATTAAGTCAAAACATAACAAATATGATTATTTTATTGATACTATAAGCATACTTTATTGCTTAGCATAGCATTTCAAATTTTACAAAAAAATTATAGGCACTATGCAGATAAATAATACTTATAGATTTAGTCATCTACCCTGAATGTTCATCTACCTATTAATTTGAGGCTGAATTCAAGGACTAATAAAATATAAAATCAATTAAATATGAATGGGATTACTGAAGTTTATAAGTTAGTTTAATTAACAAAATGCATCCTGTCTCCAATATAAAATATAAATTGCATATATTACACTTATACCCAATGTCATTAATAATATAAAATTGTTGTCTGTATCTTTCTATTTCTGCATTTTATTGATCACTTTGTTATTTTCTATTACTACACTAATAATAACTATAAATGAAATAATTCAACAATTATAAACAAAGTTTATTGAGTAATTTTTTCAAATACATAACCCTACTTTCATCACCAACGGTTTAGAATATCCTGTGGAAATATTTACACTTTTGCAGAGTATTCCAACATTTATCATTTACTGGCAATAATTTAATACAAGCTTTAAACATTAAATCAGAAGCATAAGGTAATTCAGTTTACAGGTTTAAATCCTAGTAACACTTAATATAATAATTTTAGAAATCCTACTCCAGATGGCATAGCTAGCACATTAATCCACTTTAGAATGTCTGCTGGTCAAATTATGATGTTAATTATATTTTTATATTATTACATTTATAATCATAAATTCATTATTATAGGACTGACATTGAATTGTAGTTTCATGTAAAGAAAGCAGTTTAATCCTTTAGAGAACATTTGTAGACTAATGACCTTATAGTTGGCATTTATCATGTATTTTAAAGACAGTAGATTAATAATCCCTTGATTTCAGCATATTTATTTTGCTGTAGTTCAAGCCATTTAAAAAATTTATAAGACTTAGCAAATAAATCATAATCTATAGACTGTGTTAACTTCATTGACTTTCATTAAGAATTAAGCAGTTTTTCCAATGGTTCTAATCAGTACATCGATTTAGATTCATATTTATAAAGTTTTAACTTTCATTAATCCATAGGAAAGTAATCAATATAGTTTCAAAACAATTTATTTCAAAATTATTTTGAAAAAAGAGATACTTGATTTGATTGACATTACAAGGTATATCCCATAAGCAATTTTCCAAAATCCTATTAATAGTTTTTTTAAAAATAGTATTTGGTGATAATTCTTGCTGCTGTTGTAATTTATCTATTTAGTTCAAGGAGAAGATACATTTTTCCAGTGAAGCATGGCTATTTTATAATTTAATTCAACCAAATCCTGTATGTATTATAGTTTTGTAAAGACTGATTGAATTTTTACACAAGATCATATTTATAGTCTCTGGTCAGGTGGTATCTTAATTCATCACCATTACCTAAAACTCTTCACTTCTTTTAAGTTTTTACAGGAAAATGTTGCAGTTGCTATGATAATACAGAAGAGCAGCTGATCATAAAAGTCTGGATTTATTCTAAGTGCATAAATTTCGAGACATTGATTAAATGAAGGAAATAATAATAATAATAATAATAATAATAATAATAATAATAATAATAATAATAATAATAATAATAATAATAATAATAATAATAATAATAATAATAATAATAATAATAATAATAATAATAATAATAATAATAATAATAATAATAATAAAATCTTTATTACTATACCTTAATCTGAATCATTTTAAAAATTTTACAATCATTTTTTTAATAACTAAATAATTTATAATGTCATTTTAAAGTTCTCAGATATTTTATTTTAATAAACTCATTTTAATAAATACCTTTTAAATGAATTGTAAGGCTAAATAAAATGAATTAATTTATTAATTTTATATTTAGAAATTTTAAATTGATTAACTTTTAAACATACAAAAATTGCATGAATGCACACATCCAGTTTTAAATGAATTGTTAAGCATAAAATAATAATAATTAATGTATTAAAAAGGTTATAAAATTACATTGAAATAATAAATGTAAGATTTCCAGTCAAAGTTAAGAATATCTCATTTTAGCTGTTTTTTAATAGCAATTGTACAATATGCTATTAATTCTATGTGTTCCTATTATAAACTGCCACAAATTCCATGCTTTTGAAAATACATTTTTTTTCCTACAAATACTTTGTTTGCTTGTTGTTATTTCTTTTGTATTCAAGCTGCTTAATTGATTGATTTATATATTATCTGTCATATTTTAATTTCAGTGTCTATATTAAGTTGTTTATACATTTGTTTAATTAATTAATCTAAGAGATTTTAGCAAAAAATAAATTTAAAAATACTTAAAAAATAATTGCTTCTTTTTATTTAAATTAATACTGTTTGAGCATATTATTTTTACTTAATATGTTTTCTGTATGTATGATGTCTAAGCTAAATTTATTTGAAGTTTAATTATAACTTAATAACAAATAATATTACAACCTTCTTTAACCTTAATCTTTTAAAAACTCCATTTATTAGTCAGATTTTAATATATGCATAAATGCACACACATGACAGATTATCACAATAAAGATAAAGATAAAATAACTTTTATTATAAATAATCACTGCAGAGCAATAGATTTTAAATTGTTCCATTATAAAGGAGCAATAAAAGAGAAGACAAGTACAACATGCTGAGTAGTAAAGGCTTGAGTGTTTTTTCATTTCTGTTTATCATTTAGCAAAGAATAGCTATATGCCTATTAACTCACCAATGTTATATAGTTAGCTGATGGTCCAGATACTAGAGAGAAAAATTCTAACTCGTTGAAAGGAATTTCACTTGACCTCAGTACAAACACTAAATTATAGCCGTGATATGTTTGATGTGCTGTTTCTACTTCAAGAAGTTCTTTATTATAAACTTGCATACACACATAGATGTTTATATATACGTAAAACATTCTCTAAGTAAGCCATAGGGAAAAAAAGCAAGACATTGTTCACTAGGCAAAATGCTAATAGTAGTATTATGAGAATGTTAGTAGCTTTCCATCCTAGTTTACCTTTTATACATATAAATAATAATTTTAAACTATAATAATGGAGAGGGCGAACGAATATCTAATGATATAGAACTTATTCGGCTATAATAATTTAAAACTATTGTGTATATTAAATTTTTCGCTGTAATGTATTATTATTATCATCATATAAGCTTAATTCATTAAAAAAAATATTGGTATTTTAAAAGCTTATATAATTTAATTATAATATTTTGTCTTTAAAAATGTAAGATTTCCCGCCGATGTTTTGACGTATGGGAAAAAAAAAATGTAAGATTTACAATAAAAGGCAAAAAAAACTTGTCTTCATTTATTATTTTCTTTACAATCTGTTAAAGTGTTGCATTTATAAAATATTTTGGAAAGTTTTTTGAACTCTCTACACCTACCCTTTTGGCGTTCCTTGGTCACTTAGAACTTTTTTGTTTTTTTACATAAGTAAACTGATGTAATCAATAATGAATATTATTATAAATAATAAGTGGTTATTAAATATTCTTTAAAATCATGTAGCAAATAGCTATAAACAAAATGATGCTTGCTATAGCATTCTATTTTTATTCCTATTCGGCCTGGAGGCTGTATTACTTTTTTTTGAGTTTTAAAGTAAATTTTATGAATAATAAACTACGAGAGGAAAAAAAATACGTAATACGAAAAAATATATATAACGACATGATAAAGTTTACATGTTCATTTAATAAGGTATATTTATTGCTAATTACATGTTGAGTACTATATAAATTGCTAATTATTTGTTAGATAATTGAGATAAAAAGGAAAAGATAAAAAATTATAATTGATTAAAAAATAGTGTAAATGAATACATGTAAATGAACTTTCGACTTTTAGAAATAAAGAGGGAGGTATGAAAACAAAATGTATTTACTCAAGCAAACACCCCCACCTCACACACAGACCAATTTGTGGGACAGCAAATATGCGCACACTATAGCTAGGACTCTATTTTTAATTTACTTTAAATTGTCGAGGAAAATAAATTGAAGTATTTGAGAAGTAACGATAGAATAAAATTTTAAAAAATTAATAAAATGAAGATAGATATCTCTGTTCTTGTGTTTACAAAAAAAAGACATTTTTTTTTCAATACGGATTATCAAGGAGAAAATAGAGTACAGAGAATAGCTGAAATACATCATCCATATTTTTGCATGGAACACTCGTAAATGAAATATTCACTTATCTCGTCATCTCTGCTACTAATGAACTGTTTGCATTTACGGTTGTAAAAATTATTTGGTTAGTTAGAACAGCATTAGTAGAATAATATTTTGTGACTGGTTTTAATTAGAAGATATTAAGCTCTTTATACTAATCCCAATATCTGACCGATATGTTTAACAGTGAAAATTACAAAGTAAAGGGATATCTGGGGAGAAGATATATCATTAGCTAAATCAAAAGCTACCAAATACAGAATATTCTAAAAAAAGAAAACTGACAAAGTATATTGTAAGATATTTTAAAATGCATTTTTGTTTGGAAACAATGTGATCATGGAAGTAAGAGGAATATATGCTCAAAATAAGTATAAAAGATTACTAGCTTTGTAAATTCATTGATTTTTTTTTTTTTTTTTAGTGGTCAGCACAGCCGCCTTACAAGCAGTTGACCCGGGCTTGCGGGTTCGCTTCTGACCGATGCTTTGACACATGGAAAAAATAAATAATAAAAAATAATGAAGAAAAACGATGAGAGCATTACTTGATTATGTAGCTAATTAACTTTTATAATGATTGGAATAGCGAATTTAATCATTTAATTTTTGAAAATATAAGCATGTTTTATGGTTAGACTTCAATCTATAAAGAAAAATAACATCCATAATGTCATTATGATACTTTTTAAGAAGACTATGAGATAAATTGAAGCCTATGAGATAAAATTTGTATCATATCTCATTGCATTGCAAGACAGATAGGTTGTATTAACATATTAATTATTAACCAATCAATTACCTATATTGTATACATATTTCTTTCTCTCCATTAACTCTTTTTTTAGACTTTTTTTTTGTTGATTAGGGCTAAACTAATCCTTTATTCATATTTGAGCAACTATTGTACTATAAATGTTTAATTGAGACTATTACATAACTGAGAACTAGGTATAGAAAGATGTAAACATATGACAAAATATATACCATCTGATTTTCCACATGATGTAAAAAAATGCATATATGTGATATATGTTTTTGTGTATTATAGATGTAATTATTAAAGCTGTTATTAATTGTAGTATAATTTTAAATCTTGTAAGAAAACTAAATTAGAATAGCTAAGTAATTGTAGTCAATCATCAATTATGATCACATTCTTATAATTTGATCAGATTGTCATAATTCCTTAACATTCTACATGTATGAAAAAAACATAAGTAGATGTATGTTAAATAAATCTAGAGAAATTAAAGCTTCAATTGTTTTCTGCAATACATATTTTATCATTATCATATTCATGAAAAAATGGCAAACTCCTCTGTAGTATAATATATTCCAGAAATAGTCTTTCATCAGATCTAATAATCTGCATAAATATGGCAGCTATTCAAATTATATAAACATTATAAAGGTGAATAATTAATTAAACTTTGAATATTTAATGTTGCAGTCATTATTTATCAACTAGCCAATTCCAACAATGTTTTATGTTAGAGAAGTCAGAGTGTTTCATTATAGTAAACCTTGATCAAGAATCCAGATAACAAAATATATAATAAACAGCTTAATTCATCTTAAATATATGTGAATAAAAAGAAATATTTCATTTCCAATCAATGTATTTACTACATCTTTTATGTCTGTTATAGTACATGAAAAAATTGACAAACTTTTCTCCAATGCCAATATGATGTACCTTAAATATGTAAACAATTGTGAATAGATGTCAGCTTCAATTGTTGTGTGTAATACACCTATTACAGCCTGCCATAATTTATTTTAAAATCTTACAAACTACTCTATATTTATATGACAAAATAGTTTTTTTTCATGTAATATCGTAGCCATAAAATATATATTACACACGATGATGATTGGAGTTGGTATTTATCTGAATTAATTTACTTGTATTTAAGATCTGTTAATCTGACTATTACAGAAGTATATATATGATATTTTTAAAAAGCTTGTAAATATATAGTTTTTTTTTAAAACTATAAATGAGATAACTTGGCAACAGAATCCTATGAAACAAGGTTTGTACTTTTGACTATTGCAATGATAATTTGCCTTTTCTGTGACTTCTAAGTATAACTCATTCTATTATTTTAATATGTAGAAATATGTATGTATATATGTTATGGTGGCAACACATCATATATAGTTGATAAAGTAAGCATGTGCTGAGTTATAAAAATTATTTAAAATTCTTTTAAATAATTTAATAGTATTATTCTGTTTGAATGTGCATGAATGTGTGTGCATGTGTGAGATATGTAAAAGCATCTTACTTAAAATAAATAAACAAATAATAATAAATAAAATGTAATATTTATTAAAATAAATTTTAATAAACGAAGTTATTCGTTGTAAGAGTGCTTAAATTAAAGCAAAATAGCTTGAAATATTTTTTTTTTTTTTAAATTAGTTTCATTAGATTTGTAGGTAACAAAAACAAATCTACAAATCTATTTAGTAATAATAATTAAAAGATTAAAAAATCTCCAATTTATTATGTATTTATAATTTCTAATCTATTGTGTATTTTTAATTTAAAAAATATATAAATGAATTTGTACAAAACAGAATAAAAGAAGGCTGTCTCTGTCAAGCATTGGTGGTCGAGAGGTCAGCACAACCGCCTATATATATATATATATATATATATATATATATATATATATATATATATAGGCTGTATCACTTTTTTTTTTTATTAGCTCTGGACTGGATAGTTGAAAAAAAAATCAGTGTAGCCCTAATTATTGACAAGAGCTATGAAACATTTTACTTTATGTACTGTAATGTGGCTGAAAAATATATTGCTGTTAAAAATACATTGTTGTGATTTATCATATATAAATTATCTTTGCCAAAAACTTTTAATTTATGAATAATAATTATTATTTGCTAATATAATCATAGAAAATGCATTGCTGATTAATTTAAAGTGTATCACCCACCATAGTTATGTAATCATAACTCTGGACAAATTACAATGCCTATGAAGAATGTGTGCTCTAACATTTTGTTTTTAAAATGTAACATTTAAATGGAACAAATGGGAAGGAAATATATCACAAGTTTTTTCTCATGCTGATCGGTAATGGAAATTATAAAATATATACTATGGTAAGACTGTTTCTTTTGAAACTCTAACAAAGGAAATTTAAAAAAGGCTTTAATAAATCAATATAACCTGATGATTTTATTCAAATTTCTTTCATGTATATTAGTTGTTAAGTTATTCTTACCTATTTATTTTTACATGCTTAGTTCCGTGTATAAATGTATTCTAAAATAATTATTTTTAACTTTGTGTGTACGTGTGTATGCGAGTTAATTGTTTCTGGTAAATAAATGGTTATTGTTTTATAAAATTCAAGTTGTCAGTGTCATTTTATAAAACAACTTTCATTTCAAATGTTCACATTTAGCAGTTACTAATTTAACTTTTATAATATAAAAAAGTTAAATTAGAGACAATGTTTAACCACTGAGCAAATTTCAAATGTTATCATCAATTGAGAGATCATAAAATTTGAAATTAATCCATTCAGATTTTTTTTGTATCTTTTGATTAATGAAAAGATTGGTATCTGTGTAAAGGCTGACAATGCATGTTTTTTTTTTTATTTAAAAAAATTACTTCTAAGTGGTAAACCTATTTTGAATCACAGTATTGATTGGAGGTGGGGTGGAAAACCTAAACATATTTTAGGTTCAATCAAACCCATTCTTCTCTGTTTTATATATGACTCTATAAAAGTTACTCTGATTAGTCATTTTTAAAGGTAATCTCTGCAGGTTACCAATACAAAAACTAATTCCTAATGGATAAAGTAAATTAAAGCAGATAGAATACATTAGTTTGACAAAATAAAAGCTAAGCAAAAACGGATAAAAATGGCAATGAAGAACATAAATTTGAAAGACCTAAGTAGAACAATCATAAACCTGGTTATAAGTAAAATTAAAAGTCATAAAGCTGGTTATAAGAAAAATGAAATAGAATATAAAAATGACAGCAGGTAATTAAGTAGTTTTGGGAAATCAGCCCCACTATAAACCAATTCTTAAAAATTGGGGTGTTTAGAGGTCAAACAGATGAAGCACCTGTAGAAAATTATGAAGCTTCAATAAAATGTGTGTCACTTATAGCTGAATATAACTATAAATTCTGCTGTTGAGATGAAAAAAGAAAATGGTATATTTTTTGGTCATATAAACTAGAATCATCAGCATAGTACAGAGATAAAGATTAAATTTTAAAAGAATAAGAAAAAATGTGAAATGTTGTTGACCCATCATATGTGTAACAGGCACATACGTACGTTACATTATTTTTTATTAGTAAACATAAAAAAAAAAAGTTCGCCAATAAAAATTTCTTTTTTAAGAATTAAAAAATCATCTTAAACTCGCATATATATAAAATCGCACAGATAAATAATTATTAAAATAAAACTTTATTAAAAAAAGAGTAGTTTAAAACTAAATTTTCAGAAAAGATTTAGAGATAAAAATATATGTGTAAGTTTGAAAACAAATTAATTAATCTTTTGTAAAATGGAAATGATTATTTTAATTAGTAAACTAGCCTTGGGCATTTAAATGTATAAACATCGGTCAGATAGGAAAACAATGGAAACTTTTAGCAAATGAAAGAAATCCATCAGGAAATCGGACCTCAACGAAAAGGTTTTCACCATCATGACGTAATGTTGAGTTAATCCACAAAATTATTATAAAAGGAAAGGTTTGAAAATAAAAGAATTAATTAGTTATTACAATGTGACTATATGTGTTAGTGTGGAGTTGAAGGAGAAGGGATTGAAAAGACACACTCTTCAATCCCTTCAGTTTTGTTAAAAAAAAAAAGAGAAATGACATCGTTTTTTTTTTTTCTACATTAAGGACCAACTAAACTAAAAGACCTCCAAATAAATAAATAAAAACAACGGCTAACTCAACCAATCTTTTTAGGATGGCATGGGAATTCATGTTCCAATGGCAAGCAACAGATAAAGATGAACTGTTTTTAAACCGTAAGAATTTTACAATTACTGAACATTAAATTAAAAACTTTCCATATTTAAAATAATTAATAAATAGAATCCTATCTGACCAACGTTACTTTATTAATTAGTTATAATTTTATTTAATGTATTTCTTTTGTAAAATCATTTCCATTTATTTATGTATTTGTTCTTTAAGTTTTTATTATGATTTCTGTTTTTCATTAAACTAGTTATATAAATATTAAACTTAAGTCGGCGTGAATGGCTATATAGATTTGTAAAGTTATATTAGAGGAGGGTAATCTTAGGTTATTCATTTCGTAGTTGAATTAGGTCAATGGATTGGATATATTGGTGTAATTAGTAGATGTAGTAAAAGATTCGCTATGGGCAGAATCGCTGTTATATGCCGCACACTTCCATTTTGCCTATGGAAGGGATTATAAGACATAGAATGCTGTTCCTTTCGATGGAGTTTTTTTTATTGCTCTTCTTGTCTGATAGATGTAATATTCCTATCTGACGAAAAGCAGTTTCTTCTCTTAACCTAATTGTGCTGCCGTATTCGTATTACATTGAACACTCAATATATCAGATGGATTGCAGTTTGGTTTGACTAGAACCTTTGGCCTAAGGTTAAACAAGGATTGAATATTTTCTTTTCAAATGCAAATCTGTGTAGTCTATTCATACTCAACACTCTAAATAAAGATGCATTACAATTCGTTGGATATAGATGCTTGCATGGGTTCGCTTTCCGTTGATTATGTTTTTGGTTTTCATATTCGATCAAAATATATATAGACTGATACCTTATGGTGAGTATCTAAAATGTATTTATTCAGATGTCTTTTTAAGTTATTGGTGTTAATGCAATCATCTTATGGTGAATGCTACTGGGTTACTTATAAATTTCCCCTCTGCAATTGACGGTATCAATGATTTTGTATTTTGATCATTTATGTTTATTTGAAAATGTTTTTTGACCATGGAATCTATACTCAACAATTTTTTAAACAAATCTGTGCCAACTAATAATAGTAT